>OZ020614.1:37510291-37567842 GCA_963971575.1 Liopterus haemorrhoidalis | reverse complement strand
GTTTGAGATTAGTGGACGCTTGTCAAGACCTGACAAACCCCAAAATAATAATAATAATAATAATAATAATAATAATAATAATAATAATAATAAAGGGTACGGTGGTCTTTTGACCGAAAAGGCTTAGCGCCCTTTCCCTCCGGATCGCTAGCACGAAGTTATCACGGCAGGAACCAATCGGGGGTAACGTCGATCCTACCATCTGGTCGATAAATCCTGCCACCGTTTCATGGTGCCAACCTCTCCATGAAATGTACAAATGGTTCCAGACACAACAGGAAACCATATCGCTTCCCACAACGGGTCCCTCTCGGATGGGGACCCTCAAAGAGTTGGGCGAAGCAACATCCCTCCCACCACTCGGCGTAGGCACAGGTGGACGCCTGAGCAGCAGGAGGATCTGCTTCAGATATATGAAGCAGCGTCACCCCACCGAAGAGGCTATATGAACCGAGTCCACTCGCAATGGTGTGAGTCCCATGCCGAATTGGACTTCATGACACAACAAAACCTGCGTGACCATATAGCTTATCTTCGACGAAGAGCGAGACGATCACGAAGACGGCAGTCGAGATTACCACTCGTGACTCCGGCACCTGGTTCAACAACTGCGGCTGTGACTGAAACAGTGTCACCTGGACATATTCCAGCCGAAACCAGGATTGAGGAAATGTTTTCGGAACGAAATCTCCGAAACGATTTCTTCGAAGCTATCTCGTCTCGCCCTGAACGTACCCCAATAAGACACAGTAAGTTCAAAGTCAAAGCCGAACACCTCGCTCTACTTAATGAACTTACTGACGAGCAAATCTCTCTCTCGAGCAGTCTCTGGGACATCAACTGCGCTGTATACGCCGCGGCCTTAGTACTGACACCCAAGAGCCCCGCCGTAAATAAATCCATTAAGGACAAGAGGCGTATACAGCAATTAGAAACTAAAATGACGTGGTGCCGCCAAGAAGTGTCTAAAATTCAGTGTGCTACTGATGCATTGCGTAAGGGCGGACCTTTCGGTTACAAAACCCGACGCATACTTAGCCAATTGCGGCGCAAACATCACACACTGAATGTGTCTATCTTGGCACTTTTAAAACAGAAATCTGTAGACAAGTTGCGCGCACTTACTTTAGCACGGAAGAAATTTATCACTCGGGTGAGGACAGTCGAAGAAAACTCTACCTTTCTTTCATCTCCCACTCGTTTGTTTCAATCCAGGGCTAAATCTTCCGACACGTCTTTAGGTGTTGATGTTACAGAAACTTTTTGGAGAGAGATTTATGAAAAAGACTTGATTGTGCAAGACACTCCAGCCTTTGAGCACTTTGAGGAGTACTGCAATGAACGCCTTGCAGATCCTCAAGCGTTTTCCTCTATTACAGTCGACGAAGTGACTCGTGTCATAAGCCGTACTCGTAATTTCGCAGCACCAGGAATGGATGGCATCATCGCCTTCTGGTGGAAATCCTTCCCGTCCGTGCATCGCCACTTAGCACGGATTTTCACACGTTTTGTTCGTGGGGAAGAACCCATTCCTGAATGGCTTGCAGAGGGACGCACTGTGCTTATCCCCAAGAACGGCGATTTGAACAACCCGAAAAACTATCGTCCTATCACCTGTCTCAACACGATATATAAGATCTTTACGAGCGTGTTGAATGAGCGGGTGCTGAGCTCCATTGCCCCTGTTTGGAATGACATCTATGAACAGAGGGGATCGAAAAGGGGTCTAGCAGGTTGCAAGGAAAATCTCCTTATAGACAGGTCAGTCTGTCATGACGCTGTCACCTACAAGCGCAACCTGTCGATGGCCTGGGTAGACTATCAAAAAGCATTTGATACCACACCGCATTCACTTATTGTGACACTTTTGCGGATTTTACGGGTCCATCCGGAAGTTGTGAGATGTATAGAACAGCTTATGCCCCTGTGGAAGACAAAGTTCGCTGTTCCGACTGTGGACGGAACTGCCTTCACAAACTGGGTGCATTTCAGACGCGGGGTTTTCCAGGGAGACTCCCTCAGCCCGCTTCTATTCTGCATCTCATTACTCCCCTTATCGATCGAGCTCAGAAGCGGCAGCGGATACATGGCAGGTCCTCCGACAAGGCGAGAGCATAAGATCACGCATCTGTTTTATATGGATGATCTCAAACTCTACGCCTCAAACGAGAAAAACCTGACAGCAGCACTAGAGCTTGTTGCTCAGTACTCTGCCGCTATAGGAATGAAATTCGGGTTGGATAAATGCGCCGTTTTTCATGTGCGCAGAGGAAAAGGTATGAGCGACGGCAATGATGTTCACCTGGTCGACGGAAGCATCGTAAAACATCTTGATGCCGAAGGGTCTTATACATTTCTGGGTGTCCGTGAGAGGGGCGTCCAAGATGTACTCCATGTTCGTCAGACCCTTCGCAGCTGGTATTTAGCACGCCTTCGACAGATATGGAGATCCTGTCTGTCAGGCAAGAACAAGGTAGAAGCTACAAATATACTTGCTGTTCCAGTCCTTTCATATACATTTGGTGTTATGAAATGGAAAGTCGATGATCTCAAGATTCTTGACAGGAAGACCAGAAAAATTATGAATATGAACCGCAGTCTTCATCCGAACTCCTCTGTGCAACGCATATACCTCCCTCGTCATCTCGGAGGTCGGGGATTATTAAGCTTGGAGAGTTTGCACGATCGAGTCGTCCTGGGTACAGCAAACCAAGTGCTGAGAAGTCAGGATCCCTTATTGAAGTTCGTTACTCTTCACGAACTCACGGGAAAAGGGGCATTTCTGTTTCAAGCAGCTCGAAGAGCAGCAGAGAAATTAGAACTGCATGATCTGAGTCCTGAGGCAACCAACTCTGGTGTAGTCCTCGGATGCGGAGACATAGAAAGGATGTGTTCCCGCATACGAAAAGCAGAGCACGATATGCTTGTTAAAGAACACATGGAGAAAAACATGCACTCCGTGTTCTACAAGCATATTGAGACCACCGGTTTGTCACGGGAACTAACCTTTACTTTTCTCAGGTCTGCAGGTCTCAAGTCCGAGACGGAAGGTTTTGTGCTTGCGTGCCAGGATGGCGTCATGAACACTTTAGTTTATCGCCACATACTATCAAAGACGGCGATGCCTACACAATGTAGACTATGTAAACGTCACCCTGAAACGCTTATGCACGTACTTTCTGCGTGTCCCGTTTTAGCTCAATCTAGCTATATATCACGACACAATTCTGCTCTTCGAGTTTTTTACTTCTTTTTGAGACAGAAATATGGTATTGACACAATACCTGTCTTACCTTACGCTCCCACTGACATTGAAGCAGTGGTGGAAAATTCCAGATGTCGTATTTACTGGAATTATGCATTTTCTACCACTAAGCTTCTCTCAGCCAATAAACCGGACATCGTCCTGCTGGATTTCGAGACAAAAGAAATTTTTGTCATCGAATTATCCTGTCCAGCTGAGAAAAATATCAATCTCAAAGAGGACGAGAAGAGAACCAAGTACCTGGACCTCTTGTCCGAGCTAAGAAAAATGTACCCGGGTTATTCTGTAAAGCTCGTAGTCTTGATTTTGGGTGTATTGGGTGGCCTTAAAGCTGTTTTTAAGAGGGAAATCGAGATCATTCCCGTCTGCAGACCATCTGCTACCTCTCTGGTCTGCAGATTGCAAAAAGCAGTGCTGCTCGGATCGCTTCGCATTGTGCGGACGCTGGATCTGGTGTGAGCCCATCGGTCGCATATCTCCAGGGTTTGATGCGACCGATTGCTGGGAAACAGCTCTCTCGACCTTCTCGTGAAGGTTAGAGAAGAGCGTCTTGTCTGTGCCGAACACGTTGCGGGCAAACCTGAACGGTACTGGCGAGACTACAAACCCCCCTTCAATTATAATAATAATAATAATAATAATAATAATAATAATAATAATAATAATAATAATAATAATAATAATAATAATAATAATAATAATAATAATAATAATAATAATAATAATAATAATAATAATAATAATAATAATAATAATAATGTTTATTGAAGGTTAGCACCATACATATAGTTGTATATCTTAAGTCAATTACATGTTAACAATATATCTAGTACATTAGAAACGAAATCTATTAATATATATTACTATTACAATAGCACACAGTGCAATACATTTATTATACATTCTCCAGTTTAGTATCTAAAAATTCTTTAATACTATAAAAACTAAATTCAACCAATAAGTTCAAAGTAGCCCTTTTAAATTTGCTGAAAGTTAAATCTCTTATATGTGATGGTAGTTTATTATAAAAAACAGGTCCGTAATAGGAGATACTTTGCTTGGTTTTATTTAGTCTCAGTTTTGGTAGCACAATGTTGTTCTTATTTCGTGTGTGGTGTGTATGTATATGTGAGTGTGTATTAAAGCTATGTAAGTGTTTTTTTGTGTATAGGAGGGAATTATAAATGTATATGCATGGGAGAGGAAGGATTCTGAGTTTTTTGAATAAAGGCCTACAATGGTCTCTAAATTTGGCACTGGCTAGAATTCTTATTGCTCTCTTTTGCAGTACAAAATTTTTATCTGTATCTGTGCTTGAGCCCCATAGGATGATGCCATAATTTATGTGAGCATGGAAAAGAGCAAAGTAAGCCATTCTTGCTGCTTCTTTCGTTATTACTTTGCTAATTCTCCATAACGCGAAGATAGCTCTCGATAATTTTGTACATAACTGTTTTATGTGTTCTTTCCAGGTTATTCTTGCATCTATATGTACCCCTAAAAATTTTGCACTGTCTTCTTCTGCAATCTCAATATGCTTATTTGTGATAATGAGATGCTTTGTTTTTTCAGTGTTTAACAACAGCTTGTTAGCGTTAAACCACTCCGTTGCTAGATTTAGACACGTGTTTCTTAAGGCAATTAAGGAATTCAGTTCTTCTGTTAAGCATAAAAAGTTTGTGTCATCCGCAAATAATACAGTTTCGAAACCTACATACTTAGGGAGATCATTCATGTAAACAACAAACAATATACGCCCTAATACTGAACCTTGTGGGATTCCTATTTGCACGTTAATTAGTTCAGAAAATATTCCTCCAGAATACACACATTGTTTCCTATTATTTAGATAAGAACTCAGAAGTTCCAGCGCTGGTCCTCTAATTCCTATCTCTTCTAACTTGCTTAGAAGTATTTCAAAGTCAACACATTGAAATGCTTTTGCCAGATCACAAAATGATAGTGATATAATTTTTTTTTCATTTCAATTTTTATAAATAAATTCAAATGCTTTAATTAACGCATCTGTAGTGCTTTTGTTTTCCTGGAAACCAAACTGTGCAGGTGTTATGATTTTATGTTTATTTAAGAAAGCAATAAGTCTGTTTTTTATTATGTTTTCAAACACTTTAGATATTACTGGTAAAACAGATATAGGTCTAAAATTCCCTGGATCATCAGTTTTACCTTTTTTGTAAATAGGTATTACTTTTGCTACTTTCAATTGTGCAGGGACAACTCCATCGCTCATACATAAATTGAAAATATGTGCTAGAGGTTCCGAGATTAAATTATAGACCGATTTGACAACTTTAGTTGTAAAACCGTAAATATCGCGACTTTTCGAATTTGTCATTCCTTTGATAATGGTTTCAATTTCGTGCTTATCTACCGGATTTAAAAATAAAGACCCGTGATTATAGTTATTTTGCCCCATCGCTGGACTTATTGTGGAGTTGGGAAGTTGACTAGCAATTATCAGAGGCGCTTCTATAAAATGTTTGTTGAATTTGTCTGAGGATATATTACTTGCATTTATAATATTATCTGTTTTGTTTTCAGCCTTAATCAGTTTCCATACCATTGCACTTTTATTTTCTGCAGTGTTAATTTTGTTCCTGTTTTTATTTCTTTTGAATTCCCTTATTATGTATCTGTGGAAGGTTTTATATTTCTTGTATAGTTTCTCAACTTCTGGATTAGAATGACATGATATTGACTCAAATAGTAGATTTAACGTTTCTTTTATACATGACAGTTCATGAGAATAACCATAATTTGTTTTTTTTTCGATTTGATTTGACATTTTTTCTATTTTTTATTGAGAAACAGTTGTGGGTCATTCCATGTCAAGTGGTCTGATTTCAGAGAAGTGCCCTGCTCGACCATCACGGATTTTGATGAAATTTTGTATGGACATTCACACATGTCCCCAACGAACATTGGTAAAGTTTTACGTTCATCCATGCAATACTTGCTGAGATTTAGTAATTTGTTTGACCCCATACCGCAGCCTTCTATGTTATGACTCCGAGATTTCGACAACTTTGAGACACAGTATCTCTGCCAATATTTTGTTGAGAGAAACAAAACTTTGCCAACTTATACAACTTTTTGCGCTCTATTAAACAAAATAATAAACAAATCTTCATGAGCGATTCCCGTGAAGAAAATTTGGATCAAACTTGGCCTAAAAAATTTGCAACTCGAAAAAATTTTAAAGTTTGACTTTTTATACCTCTGAAAGTAAAGGTACGATAAACGTGAAATTTTGCACATAATAACTTATCAATACAAGGTTAACGAATATAAAATTTCACACTCCTAATATTTTTCATTAGTTCAGGAATTGAGTGTAAAGTTGATGATTTTTGTGAAAATGCTAAAAACAGGGTATATTTAGCCCACTTTTACAAAAATATACCCTCTGGAAACTGTTTTAAATTATTTTCATTAGAAAGAGCATGTTTTAATCCCTTTAAAAAAGTAGGACTGGTTTTTCATCCCTGGTATATAAGGCCTTAGAAATAGGGACAAAGTTGAGAACGTTTCTAACACATGCTGCTATCGCAATATCGCATGCATTCCATTATTTTTCATCTTGTTTGTTTCATACAGGCATTATAAGTACCTACATTGCGTTGATCCATGGTGACATTGTCACTACCAGTTCAGAAACTTGAACCAGTAACCCCATCGCCATAGGGTCACGCCCGATAGCCGTGCAATACCAGCCACGGGTGGGTTTCCTGGTTGAGGATCCCAAGCCTCTAGTTTGGTTTCTTCGTTAAGGTTCCAAAGCCTTGTGTGGGTATCTGTCCGGTTTCCAAGCCAATGATTGGGCAGCATATTCTAGGTTCCTAAGCCTGAAGTGGGTATCTTACATGGTTCCCAAGCCGAAGTCCATGATGTTTGTATGAATTGCCAAATTCCAACTATTGCTTATTTATTATTGAATTTAGTAGCCACTTTCTTCAGTGTCACTTCTTGGAATTGATACTGTCGGCCTGGTGACATAACTGATGGTGCTGGAAGGCCACAAATAAGGTGTTGTGCTGGAACCCAACAAATATCTTTTATTTCGGGCCAATAAAATGAATGAGCCAAGCCTCGCGGAGCATAAATTTTACCAAAGCATCATTTTGTTCCAGAGAAATTTTTACAACATTGCCTACCCACCACTTATTGTCATAAATGCAGGCAACATAACAACCGGGAAATAGTTCGGCTAATTTTAAATTAGGATCGACAGAATTGGAAAGTTTGGCCACAAAGTTAACTGTGTCATTTGAAACTTTGCTGACAGAAATCGAATTCAAATCCACTGGCACAAACTGGTGATGATCTCTTGTGCCAGCTATTGCGGTGCTAGCTTTCCATCTTTCTTCTTGCAGCGTCCTGTTTTCTTGAATTTCTTCAGTCGGAACATATATATATATACCTATTTAATTCCGTGAATGTTTTTGTCACAAAAGTTGAACAGATCTATTGGCGTCAGTATTTGATCGGTTAATGGTCGCTGGAGGCCGGTCAATTCGGGACTTTCCCGGCCAATGCAGGACGTTTAGTCACCGACCGCCGCTGCTAACAGTACAGAATTCTATACCCAAAACATGCTGACGCGTGACAGCACTAACAAAATATTTAAAAAATGTCATCAGTGTAGAACCACCGCTAGCAGACTAACAGATTCATATAGCGTACAAAAATTAATTGTACACTGTAAACTTCAGCAGGAATGAAAGGAAAGTGACACAATGTAAAAAAATGCATATTGAAGTATATGACGTATCGATAGCAATATCCTCAACTTTGTCCCTATTTCTAAGGCCTTATATACCAGGGATGAAAAACCAATCCTACTTTTTTAGGGGGTTTAAAACATGCTCTTTCTAATGAAAATAATTTAAAACAGTTTCCAGAAGGTATATTTTTGTAAAAGTGGGCTAAATATACCCTGTTTTTAGCATTTTCACAAATATCATCAACTTTACACTCAAAGATATTTGTTGGGTTCCATCACAACACCTTATTTGTGGCCTTCTAGCACCATCAGTTATGTCACCAGGCCGACAGTATCAATTCCAAGAAGTGACACTGAAGAAAGTGGCTACTAAATTCAATAATAAATAATCAATAGTTGGAATTTGGCAATTCATACAAACATCATGGACTTCGGCTTGGGAACCATGTAAGATACCCACTTCAGGCTTAGGAACCTAGAATAAGCTGCCCAATCATTGACTTGGGAACCGTACAGATACCCACACAAGGCTTTGGAACCTTAACGAAGAAACCAAACTAGAGGCTTGGGATCCTTAACCAAGAAACCCACCCGTGGCTGGTATTGCACGGCTATCGGGCGTGACCCTATGGCGATGGGGTTACTGGTTCAAGTTTCTGAACTGGTAGTGACAATGTCACCATGGATCAACGCAATTTAGGTACTTATAATGCCTGTATAAAACAAACAAGATGAAAAATAATGGAATGCATGCGATATTGCGATAGCAGCATGTGATAGAAACGTTCTCAACTTTGTCCCTATTTCTAAGGCCTTATATACCAGGGATGAAAAACCAGTCCTACTTTTTTAGGGGGATTAAAACATGCTCTTTCTAATGAAAGTAATTTAAAACAGTTTCCAGAGGGTATATTTTTGTAAAAGTGGGCTAAATATACCCTGTTTTTAGCATTTTCACAAAAATCATCAACTTTACACTCAATTCCTGAACTAATGAAAAATATTAGGAGTGTGAAATTTTATATTCGTTAACCTTGTATTGATAAGTTATTATGTGCAAAATTTCACGTTTATCGTACCTTTACTTTCAGAGGTATAAAAAGTCAAACTTTAAAATTTTTTCGAGTTGCAAATTTTTTAGGCCAAGTTTGATCCAAATTTTCTTCACGGGAATCGCTCATGAAGATTTGTTTATTATTTTGTTTAATAGAGCGCAAAAAGTTGTATAAGTTGGCAAAGTTTTGTTTCTCTCAACAAAATATTGGCAGAGATACTGTGTCTCAAAGTTGTCGAAATCTCGGAGTCATAACATAGAAGGCTGCGGTATGGGGTCAAACAAATTACTAAATCTCAGCAAGTGTTGCATGGATGAACGTAAAACTTTACCAATGTTCGTTGAGGACATGTGTGAATGTCCGTACAAAATTTCATCAAAATCCGTGATGGTCGAGCAGGGACCACTAGACCACTTGATATGGAATGACCCTTGTTGAATTTTGTTTGTAGAATTTCATGGAAATCGTCGTAACATTCTGTACTATTTTTACAATTATAAATTAATTTCCAGTTAATATTATTTAAACTTTTGCAAAATTGTTCTAAATTCGAATCATTTATTGTGTAATCCGGTCCTAATTTATTATTGTTCGGATTATTTGACGGTGTTGTGGAAGTGTTTTTATGAATGGACATACACAGACCTGAATGATCCGATAAATGCGGGTTAGTTACTGCAACAGCGTATTTTTGTCTATCATAATTTGTGCATATGTTATCTAAACATGTTTTAGAGTGTGCTGTGACTCGGGTTGGTTCATAGTTAGTGATGGATAAATTGTATGTTAGTAAAAGATTGTGTAAATCTCGGTGTGGTTGTGAGTCTGATAGAAAATCTACATTAAAATCACCAACTATTACAATATTTTTGTGCTTTTTAATAATATCATTTAATATGGAATCCAAATTTATGAGGAAGGTGTTGTTTGTTAAACAAGATGGAGATCGATAAACAGTGATAATGATTAAATTATAGTTTTTAATATACACTCCGCAGAATTCGGATTCCTTATCAATACAATAATGTGTGAGATTGGTGAGTACAGTAAATTCAATACCTATTTTTGTGTAAATTGCGACACCTCCATTTTTATATTGGTTTCGACAGTAGAAACTTGCTAATACAAATCCATTTAAATTAACATTCATGTCATTTTTAACCCAATGTTCACTAAGGCAAACAATATCGTATCTATTTTTAATAAACTGTTCCAGAGAAAAGATTTTATTTTTTATTGACTGTATGTTAATATAAAAAAGATTCATATTGTTTATGGTTTGGTGGCAAGGTTGTGACTTAAAGGAAAATTTACATTTTGGTTTTTACTATTGCTTTCAGACATGTTGGTTTTTGGAAAAAAAAATGAACTTTCTTACAATCACTCCCGCCGGCCAAAATTCTGGGCATTCAAGTTGATCTTTTACATGATATGCTGTGCCGATTTTGAAGGATGCGTTTGCACCTTCCTGGGATATTTTGTAACATGTGGGTTCTTCATTTTTCAATTTGGTCTTCACGTACTGTATTATATCTTCTGGGGTGGTTTTCGGGTGCAATCTTCCTAGAAAAAACCAAGCCTTCTTTGGAGCTGCCTGTAACTTCGTTTCCGTGCTGTTTGTTCCGATAACTTCTGAATATTTGGTGCGTTTCTTTCTTCTAACTACTGTGAAACCATCGTCTGTGACGTTGATTTGTGGTTCTATCAGTGGTTCATTTGTAATTTCTTTGTTTACATATGAATTTCTATTATCTTGTAGAGACATCTTCCGGATATTATTCGTAGGTCTTTGTTTTTATTTTGAACTAACAGGTGGAGTTGTTTCAACATTTTTGACAGGTTTAGCCATTGACAGTTCCTTGCATGAATTTGTCGTTTTACTTGGGTCATTGACCTGACAAATGCAACGAACTTCTTTTTCCAAATATTTAATTTTTTCACTTTATAGGCTATTTTTTTCTTCCGTTTCTTTCAATAGCTTTTTAAGCAGCATGTTTTCTCTTCGTATAAAATATTGTTCATTGTACTCACATGTAGTATCATCGCCAAGAGTTTTATTGAGAGTTTCTTGGACTTCACAGATGTGACATTGCCACGTATCACTATTAATATCACTAATATCAGTAATATTGGCACATCTATAATGAATTTTTCCATTGCATGTAGTACACATCACTCCATTAACTATTTTTCTACTACAGATTTTACATAACTGCGATTTTACTTCACTATTTATGCGATTTTTCTCGGAGCTACAATCATTATCATGATTACATTCCGCCATTTTTCTATTTTTTTTTAGTTTTCCATTTTAATAATTGTCAATTTGGCTTTCGAACTAACAGGTCTACAACTGATGCCATTTTAAATTTCATAGAAGTAGTATGCCAAAGCCTCGATAAAAATGAATATTGTCTGGCCAATTTTTTAGATTTAAGTAAGGCTTTTGATTGTGTGCCACATAATATACTGTTGGAAAAAATATCAAAATACGGTTTCAGTGTACCAAGCTACAATCTAATAAAGTCTTACTTATCAAATCGGCGACAATATGTATATGTGAATAATGTCAATTCAAAATCAAGAAATATTGAGTGCGGTGTGCCTCAGGGGTCAATTCTTGGGCCACTCCTATTCATTATATTTATCAATGATTTCCCGAACCATATCCAAGAAAATTGTGTCCTATATGCTGACGACACTACCATAACTACAAGTTCCTCTACATTTGCTGACTTGATTGATAATGGCAATGGCCAGCTTGAGTTGGCCAAGACTTGGTTTTCAGCAAACAAGCTTACGCTTAACAACAAGAAAACTGAAAACCTTGTAATTTCACTAAAAACTTTTAACTTTGAAAACCCTGCCGCAGTGAAATTTCTAGGTATACACATTGACCCTAAACTCAATTGGGAGCAACATGTCAATTGCACTGCTCAAAAGTTGTGTAAAACAGTTTTCTACTTAGGAACCTTGTGAACTGTGTCTCTGAGGATATAGTAATGACAGCTTACCACTCCCTGTTTCATAGTCACATCTCATATGGTTTGCTGGCATGGGGACATTCAACTGCAGGCGAAAGACTCTTTGCACTACAGAGACGGGCATTCAGAATTATAAACCATGTTTCTTACAGAGCCGACTGTAGAGAGTCCTTCAAAACATTGAAAATAATGACGTTACCCTGTAGTTGCATATTTGCATGTCTAGTATATATTCATAACAATAAAGAGAAGTTCGCAAAGGCATCACTATCAGACAAGAAATAGAAATAAGATCATTCCAATCTATCACAGGATTGATAAAGCCAGATGTGGTGTGAACTACTATGGAATACAATTTTACAACTTGTTACCAGCAAGTATCACGTCACTATCTACTAGCAAATACAAATTATATATAAAAAATCTATTAACACATAATCCACTGTACTCCATTGATGAGTTTCCACCGCTCATCCGTGGAATTACCGAGGCCTGAGGCCGATTTAATATCAATATCTTTATGATTGGCTATATTATTTTCTTTATTTTTAATTATGCTCTCAATTATTCTGTATTATGATTCTCTATAATATATTTGTGTTAAATATGTATTCCAATTTGTTGTAAATGACTGACTGTAAACAAAATTTTTTGTAACATGGTCAATAAATGAATATGAATATGAACAGTTTCATTGGGCTCTATTCCGCAGTGGGATTTTACCCATATGAATTTTGTATTGCTATTGTACTGATTACGCGTTTTATTTACGTTATCAATGATTTTGTACAATATAGACGGGTGGTTTTGCATGCTTGAGGTTTGCAATTTTTTTAGAACGCTTTGACTATCTGAGGCAATTATTACGTATTTATTAGTAAACTCTTGTTTTATGGCGTATTCTGTGGCTTTCAGGATAGCTAGCATTTCGGCATGAAAAATAGATATATTATTTGTGACTTTGTAGGATTCTGAGTATTTATTTGTGTAGTCGTACACTGCCAGTCCGATACCATTATTTGATTTAGAACCATCTGTAAATATGAGTTGTGCATTGGGGTATTTTTCGCTGATTATACTTACAATATAGTTGTTGTTTTTTTACTGTGAAATATAGATCGAATTGATTGTTGAATATTGAATAACTGATTGGGTAAAGATAGCATGTGGCTATGGTCAAATTATATGTTACTGCGTTACTTTGGGTGTGGGCAATGAAACTGTTGACAAACTCGGGTTTCTTTTTGTTATGCCAGTATTTATTTGATATACACTGTGTCGTAAGCTCAGTTAGCTTTTGTTTAAGTGGATGATTGTTAATTCATATTTTAGATATACAAAATTTGTTAGCCAGCATTATTCTACGTATATGAAGAGGCGGTTCGTAGCATTCCACTCTTAGACTGTGTACAGGGGTGGATTTCAGGGCATTTAAGCAGATTCTAAGTGATTTATTTTGAATAATATTTAGTTTTTTAGGGACGGAGTTGGACGTTGAACTATAAATAATACTAGCATAATCTATTATTGATCGAATTTTAACTTTGTAAAATAATAATGAAATTAGTGGATCTGAACCCCAGGATTTATTATTGATCAGCCGAAGTATACTTATATTTTTTTCACATTTTTTTAATTACATTTTGTACATGGGACTTAAACGTAAGTTTAGAATCTAGCGCGATACCAAGATACTTTATTACTTTGTTATAACGGAAGCTGAAATTAACTATTGTTACTTTGTTGTTGTTAATATTTATTTTATGCCTGCTGAAAATAGTGACTGCTGTTTTATCTTCTGATATTGCCAATCTGTGAATATGCATCCATTCTGATATAACGTTGATGTTGATGAATGTTGAAATACTTTCCTGTAAATTACAGAATTCTGTGTAGATACAAAAGTGATCAGCATAGCCAATTAAATTAACGTTGTTTAAATTTGTATTGTTTACTGTATCACTAAGATCACACATATATAAATTAAAGAGTGGGGGACTGAGCACTCCGCCCTGTACTAGACCTTGTGAGACCTGTCGTGTTAAAACGGTACCGTCTTCCAATGATAAAATTATTTCTCTACACCAAATTAATGATATTATAGATTTTAATAAGTTTTCAGGGATATTTAATTTGATTAGTTTATCTACTAGTATTTGGTCGCATACGTTATCATATGCTCCTTTTATATCAATAAATACTCCGTTTAGATAATTATTGTTAGAGGCGCATTTATAAACATCTGTTGTTAATACGGCTACGTTGTCAACATAGCCTACACCGTTTATAAAGCCAAAGAAACAGCCAGGGATCAAATTGTTGTTTTCCATCCACCACTCTAATCTAATCTTAAGTAATCTCTCATACGTTTTTTCAACGCATGAAGACAGAGCTATTGGTTGGTATGAATCCAGAGGTAACCGACGAGTTCATCGAAAATCAATTCATCGAAAATCAATGTATCGAATGATCAATTCATCGAAAAAAAATATTTTGTAAATATTTGAGAGGAATGGCGAGGGGATCGGAAAGTCAAAAAAAAATGTGGTCAATAAAAGTAGACAGACTAAGAAATAATTGCATAAATTTTTTTATATGGTTTAAAAAAAGGTAAATAAATTGACATAGTGTTTGAATATAAATAAAGAAATATAATAAGAAAACTTATATATATAATAAAACAAATAAATTTTTTGTTTTTAAGGTTTAATAACACGGGTTATGGGCAATTGCACGCAAATAATTTTTATAAATTCATACACAATGATACGCATTTTAATTGGGCTAATATGGGGGAAAATAAAGTACTATGCATCTAAAAACAAGGTAATTAGGTTAGGTTTATTTAGTAAAAGTGTAAAACCGAGCGGAGCGAGTTACCCATCTTCTAGTTTAAGGACAAAGCACTATTATAGGTTAGGTTAGGTTAGTAAGGGTTTTGTTAGAAGAAGCCGAGCGAAGCGAGCTACCCATCTTCTAGTTTAATGTCAAAACACTATCTTAGGTTAGGTTAGGTTAGTAAGGGTTTGGTTAGAAGAAGCCAAGCGAAGCGAGCTACCCATCTTCTAGTTTAATGACAAAACACTATCTTAGGTTAGGTTAGGTTAGTAAGGGTTTGGTTAGAATAAGCCGAGCGAAGCGAACTACCCATCATCTAGTTTAATGACAAAACAAACTCACACTAACATAACAATGCCACCTGTTTAGAATCACCGTACATTGAACAAATCATGTGTGGTATGACGCGGTGTGACACATGCGCAGTTGCGTTTTTTTTAGTCTGGTAACTTTTATTGACCACTGCTTTTTTGGCTTTCCGATCCCCTCGGCATTCCTCTCAAATATTTACAAAATATTTTTTTTTTTCGATGAATTGATCATTCGGTGAATTGATTTTCGATGAATTGATTTTCGATGAATTGATTTTCGATGAATTGATTTTCGATGAATTGATTTTCGATGAACTTACCGTGAATCGAATCCGGAGATTCTGCAACCTTATTAGGTTTGAGAAGAGGGATGATGACGTGTTTATTCCAGTCTGGAACTGTTCGACCTGTTTTGTATATGCGGTTAAAAATATTTAAAAGTATAATTTTCATTGATAAGGGCAAGTTATATAACATTGGGTATCTAATTTGGTCGGTACCTGGAGAGGTATTATTATTATTTTTAATAGCTACATTGAGTTCGTCTAATGTAAAAAGGTGATTTAGAGAATTGTTAGATGGACTGTCTGGGTTATTTTGGAAATTTCTTTCTGAAATGAGTCAGGAGAGAGTTTGTGTAAAAACTCTTCCATGACGGACTGGTTAGATGTGAGTTTGACTGAGTTTTTATAGTCGATACCGCGGTCAATTGATTTTATTTTTTTCCAGATATCGCTAATCGGTGTATCTTAGACTTGAGACGTAATTTTTTCAGGTAGATCGCTTTTTATTTTTAAAAAGTTTTTTTGGTTTGGGCTGATAATTTTTGACATAAAATAAAATTGTCATAAGTTGAGGACTTGTTATATTTTTTAAAGGTTTTTTTTTCTCAGGTTTTCTGCTGTTGCGCATTCGTGATCCCACCATGGTTTGATTTTATGGGGGTTGATAATTTTTTCTTTAGATTCAGGGATAGCTATGGATGCTGTTTCGTTTATTATTTTTAGGAAGTTATTATAATCTATTATGTGATCTTCTGTATAAATAAAAATGTTGGACTTTGCTAGTGCTAAACTATAATATAGTTCCCAGTTAGCATGTTTAATGTCCCCTTTATATTTGTACCGTCATTTAAGATAACGAAATTACTTTGCTCAACTGCGTCCAATAGTTCTTGTCCGTCTACGTCAACGTCTGGGCATCCCCATGTGTGATGGCGACAATTAAAGTCGGCCCCAATAAATACAGGTCCATTAATTTCGTTGAAAATATCGGTCCAGAATCTATTATTTAATTTGTGGTTTGGTTTGCTGTAGAGAGATACAAAATTTATTTATGTTCTTGGGAGTTTAATTGTTATGGCGGTAATCTGAATAGAGTCTTGTTGATTGTAAATTATATTTAATTCTGTATACGGGATATTGTTCTTAATTAATATAGCGCTGCCGCCATAGTCGTCTGCTCTATTTTTACAAATTATATTGTAATCTTTAAATTTAATTCAATTTTTATCTGGGTGGAGCCAGGTTTCTGAGATTAAAGTTACAGATACTTTATATTCTGATAAAATCCGTTCTAAAGATTCCTTGTTTGATTTTAAAGACCGCGCGTTCCACTGTATTATGTTAAAGGCCATTTTGGCTGGGGTGTTAGTCGCATTATTATTGAACTTTTCATTTATCATTTTTTCTAATTCTATCGCAGATATTGTGAAACTTTCTTTGGGAATTATTTGAGGAATTACGTGATGGATTATTTTAGTGATTAAATCCTTTACAGTGTTTAGATTAAATTTTTGTGTATTATCGGGGTGTAGTTACTATATTGGTACGGGGATGAAAATGATTTACTGATTTGTTGTATAATTCTTGTGGGGGTAACTTATTATTCGATGTATGCGGCATTTGTTTTTGTCTAGGGCATTCTTATTAAGGGCATCGGCGTATAAACTATTGTTATTTACCTGTTCGGTGGAATCTTCAAATGCCTTACCTTGGATGGCCATAATTTCCTTGATTTTTTTGCATTTTTATACTCGGGACATTCTTTATTAGTTGAGCTATGACCTGTATTTTTACATAAAACACAAAATACATCATTATTGTTATCGCAATCTTTTATGTCATGAGTTCCATCACATTTGCGGCAGCGTTGTACACCTCTACATTGCTTACTAACGTGCCCTAATCTAAGACATTTGTAGCATTGTAGTACGGGATAAAAGTAAGGGGTAACGGGACATCGTGCGTTCCAGAAATAAACAAAGTCCGGAAGTAGCTGACCGTCAAATTTGCCAATGCAAGTGCCAGTTTTTTTAAATATTGTTTCGCCATTAACTGTCACGCGTCTTAAGATTCTGCGTATAGATATTACTTTTACGTCACATTTGATAGCTTCCAATAACTCATCTTCACTCTCACTAATGTCTACATTTCGAATAATACCTTGGCGTTGGGTCAGAAGGTAGGAATATATATGTCTGAAGGTCACATAGGTATTCTTTTTAAGGGCTGTAAATTCGCAAAGAACATTGGCAGCTGTGTAGTTATTTAATTCTATTCTTATACGTGAGAATCCTATTTGACTGATATCAACTATCGCGGTTTTATGATTGAAATTACTTTTGTATATGATTTTACCTATTGTCATAAAATGCATTTTTTATTTATTTTTATTTTCTACATATAAATAATATGGGCCGGGGTCAGTTTCTTTTAAAGAAATTTGTTTACTTTTATTATTAACGGTTATGTTTACGTTTGTCACTGTTGAATTGTCGGCTCCGTGAAGTTAGCAGGTCACTGAAAGCACTAACAAAAATTCGTCGGCCATCCGTTAGTGCTTCGTTAGTGCCTGATAGTACTTCATAAAAAATCGAATCCACCCTAACCGTTTTCGAAAAAAAATCAATTCAAAATGGACTGCTAACTTCACGCTTCGTTGGAAGCACTAACGAAAATTCGTCGGCCGTCCGTTAGTGCCTCGTTAGTACCTGCTAGTGCTTCATTAAAATCGGAATCCACCCTAACCGTTTTTGAGAAATTGAGCATTCAAAAAAATAAGCGTGAAGTTAGCAGGTCATGAAAAGCACTAACGAAAATTCGTCGGCCATCCGTTAGTGCCTCGTTAGTGCCTGTTAGTGCTTCATTAAAATCGAAATCCACCCTAACCGTTTTTGAGAAATTGAGCATTCAAAAAATCGACCGTGAAGTTAGCAGGACATGGAAAGCACTAACGAAAATTTGTTGGTCATCCTTTAGTGCCTCGTTAGTGCCTGTTAGTGCTTCATTAAATTTTGAATCCACCCAAACCGTTTTTGAGAAATTGAGCGTTCAAAAAAATAAGCGTGAAGTTAGCAGGTCATAAAAAGCACTTACGAAAATTCGTCGGCCATCTGTTAGTACCTCGTTAGTGCCTGTTTGTGCTTAATTAAAATCGGAATCCACCCTAACCGTTTTTGAGAAATTGAGCATTCAAAAAAATAAACGTGAAGTTTGCAGGTCATGAAAAGCACCAATGAAAATTCATCGGCTAAACGTTAGTGCCTCGTTAGTGTATGTTTGTGTTTCATTAAACTCGGAATCCACCCTAACCGTTTTTGAGAAACTGAGCTTTTTAAAAGAATATGCGTGAAGTTAGCAGGTCATGAAAAGTACTAACGAAAATTCATCGGTCATCCGTTAGAGCCTCGTTAGTGCCTGTTTGTGCTTCATTAAAATCGAAATCCACCCTACCCGTTTTTTAGAAATTGAGCTTTTAGCTGGTGATTGAATTACTATATTTTTCTATAGATGGGGGTATATTTATCTAAGGTATGTTTATTCATTCATTCATTCATTCATTCATTCATTCATTCATTCATTCATTCATTCATTCATTCATTTATTTATTTTATATCGGCCTATTTCTGCAACGAGGCTAGTCGCCGATGCCAGGGGGCGAACTCCTACACCTGGATGAGGGGTGAATGATTGTGAAATGAGAGTAATGTAAACATATTATTCTCGCTCGAATAATATCACCAACGGAGAATCGAACTACCGACCGCACAATCCAGACTGTTTGCACCAGTCCAAACTGCACGACTTAATGCGCTCAACCACTCCCTTGGCATCTAAGGTATGTTAAATCCCAAGATATTTGAGAATAACTTTTTCTACAATTTTACGCCTTCACACATACCATTGTATTTTCAACCCTGTCAAATTAATGTACGGTGAACTTACAAATTTACTTCGATGACACAGTAAGCGCCCAGAATTATCTGATAAGTTGAAAAAGGTTATGAAAACAACTAATGAATAATATCACAAGTAAAATTAGAAGAGTCAATACAATATGTAATCTGTGTAAAAAAATCGTCTATATCGTCTAATATAAATAAGCAATTTTTAATAAGTGTTCGACCGTTAAGTTTGTGTGCCGCGTCTTGAACGCGAGAGAGAAAATACATAGTAAAAATAATTGGACATCTTCTTCTTCTCTATATATATAAAATAGGACAATTGTTTGTTTGTTCGCTATACATTCCTAGGCCGTTTAACCGATTTAATACAAATTTTGCACAGTTTCTCTTAGAACCCTACGAAACTAATGGTGCAAAAAGTTACCTTTAAAGATTTACAAAGAAGAATTACTTTAAAGGCAAGAGTATTTACTAACGAATAAGAACCCTTTGACCCATGTACCTATCGTTTATAGGTCAGAAGGCCTGTGCTATGACCTGTCAGTTGCTTTAGGTGACGATAGGGTACTTGTGGACAGGCTGATACTCTTCCTGAGAGAATCGAACTTATTGATTTATGTGTGAAGTCTTGCACCTTATTTTAATGTGTTTCTAGATATTGACTGTGATATTCGATGTTAATTGGCCCCTTTACAGCCTCTTACCATCACCCTGAGTCTGTTCAAATTTTCGAACAGATTTTTTATATTATTTATTTGTGTTTATCAGTGCAAGATTTCATTTATTGAGTATGCGTATTTTTAATGATTTTATTTATTTATTTATTGTTTTTAATATATAGTCTAGTCATTTAGATGGGATGCGTTAGGCGCAAATAGCCTTTGTTGCTGTGCGCCAAAAGTTTTAACTAACTAACTAACTTTATAGGTCAGAAGTAATCATAGAAAGAACATCACAGTAAATAAATTAGTCTGATGAGTCAGTTTGATCGTTAGGTGGTAGACCGAGGTGCCGGCGGATTAACAATACTGCTGGTTCAAAAATTCAAATTCTGCTTAGTTGAAGTAAATTTTAAATTGTGTTTTGATGATTTGTTATTTGTATATTATTATATTGATTATATTAAATACTAACATCGAAACTTTCCTTCAATATTGTATTTTATTACACTAGATCTTTTGTTTATCATTTCTCATACCTAAATCGTCACTCATATTTAGTCCAACACTTATTAAAAATTGCTTATTTACATTAGACGATATAGACGATTTTTTTACACAGATTACATATTGATTGACTTCTTCTAATTTTACTTGTGATATTATTAATTAGTTGTTTCCATACCTTTTTCAACCTATCAGATAATTCTGGGCACTTATTGTGTCATCGAAGTTAATTTGTAAGTTCGCCCTACATTAATTCGACAGGGTTGCAAATACAATGGTATGTGTGATGGCGTAAAATAGTAGTAAAAGTTATTCTCAAATATCTTGGGATTTAACGGTAACCGACGAGTTCATCAAAAATCAATTCATCGAAAATCAATTCATCGAATGATCAATACATCGAATCGTCAATTCATCGAAAAAAAAAATATTTTGTAAATATTTGAGAGGAATGCCGAGGGGATCGGAAAGTCAAAAAAGCGGTGGTCAATAAAAGTAGACAGACTAATAAATAATTGCATACAATTTTTTATATGGTTTAAAAAAAGGTAAATAAAGTGACATAGTGTTTGAATATAAATAAAGAAATATAATAAGAAAACTTATATAATAAAACAAATAAATTTTTTGTTTTTAAGGTTTAATAAGACAGGTTATGGGCAATTTATTTATTTATTTTATTTTTATTTTTATTATACCACGGAGCGTATTAAGTCTTGCAGTTTGGACTGGTGAAAACAGTCAGGATTGTACGGTCGGTAGTTCGATTCTCCGTTGGTAATATTATTGCACGCAAATAATTTTTATAAATTCATACACAATGATACGCATTTTAATTGGGCTAATATGGGGGAAAATAAAGTACTATGCATCTAAAAACAAGGTAATTAGGTTAGGTTTAGTTAGTAAAAGTCTAAAACCGAGCGGAGCGATTTACCCATCTTCTAGTTTAAGGACAAAGCACTATTTTAGGTTAGGTTAGGTAAGTAAGGGTTTGGTTAGAAGAAGCCGAGCGAAGCGAGCTACCCATTTTCTAGTTTAATGTCAAAACACTATCTTAGGTTAGGTTAGAAGAAGCCGAGCGAAGCAAGCTACCCATCTTCTAGTTTAATGACAAAACAATATCTTAGGTTTGGTTAGGTTAGAAAGGGTTTGGTTAGAAGAAGCCGAGCGAAGCGAGCTACCCATCTTCTAGTTTAATGACAAAACACTATCTTAGGTTAAGTTAGGTTAGTAATGGTTTGGTTAGAAGAAGCCGAGCGAAGCGAGCTACCCATCATCTAGTTTAATGACAAAACAAACTCACACTAACATAACAATGCCACCTGTTTAGAATCACCGTACATTGAACAAATCATGTGGTATGACGTGGTGTGACACATGCGCAGTTGCGTTTTTTTTAATCTGTCAACTTTTATTGACCACTGCTTTTTTGGCTTTCCGATCCCCTCTCAAATATTTACAAATTTTTTTTTTCGATGAATTGACGATTCGATGAATTGATCTTTCGATGAACTTACCATACTCGTATGACCTTACCATGAGCTCGTGCATACTCAACATGGCGTTTAGCTTGAGATTTATATAGAAAAATACGAGGGAAAATACTAAAAAGTTTCACACTACATAAAATAAAATACACGTCAATTATGAAATTAATAAGTTAGTGTACGCAAAAGTTAAAAGTGTTAGAGTTAAAAGTAAAGTTTTCGTGTTAAAAGTGTTTAAAAGTAAATTTGACAAAACAGCTGACTCCTGTCAACTGTCAACTGCATGGATTTTTTATTACTTTTTTAATTTTTATCTTATTTTATAGTTAATTTTATTTTACTTCTTACTCCCTTCCTTCTGAAATCAAAATTAAATAAAACTGAAAATGCTCGTGAAAATCAGTGAATTAAAACTATATCAAGTGAAAAATGAACTAAGAAAAAGGGGGATTAACACTGGCGGGAGAAATGATGATCAAGTCAAAAAACTCGAAAGTGTCCTGAACTCCAGTTTTATAGAATTGTGTAATGAAACTGACGACGTACATATCATGAAACATAATTTTGTATCTGATAACAAGGAATTGGAGAGTGAAATTATTGACTTGGACGACTCAACAAGCAGTACAGAAACCGTAATAGAAAATAAAATTTCCCGCAAGAAATCATTGCAAACAAGAAAAGTGCGAAAAAATAACTATCTCAAATTGTTAAATTATGTTAATGAGTTAGAAAATAAAATTAAATCTTTAGAAATAAAACTGACTAAATATGTGAAAAGTGAGAAAAAGAAGAAATCAGTGACCAGCAGCGCCACTACTTCGAACGACACGAGTGAAAAGAAAGACGTAAACAATGATGGCAGTCCCACGCTAATAAAACAAACAAATAATATTTCTATTAAAAAAGACAATACCACATGTATTCCAAAACTACCTGCAACAGATAAATCAATCCGAGTCCTATTACTTGCTGATAGTCAAGGCCGTTATTGTGCGGACTTATTAAATAATCTATTGCCTAAAGATTTCAATATATCTGTTTTCTTCTATCCGAATGCAAAATTTTGTAATGTAACATCTAATATAGAAAAACTTACCAGTAATTTTACATCCCGTGATTATGTAATACTGATGGCAGGCACAAATGATCATTTAAGTAATACACAAATAAGTAGTCAGATAATAATTAACACCTTAAATAAAGTCAAGCACACTAATATTATTTTCATTGGAACTTTTTTTAAACAACAACAACCGCTGTATAACTATCAAGTATTTACACAGAATGCACGCACCGATCATGTCTGCACTGAGTATGCAAATGTAAAATTTTTAGATCCCAATGTTGTTATCAGCTATAAAAACATGACTAAACAAGGAACTCACCTCAATAAAAGAGGTAAATTTAAAATTATGCATCGTGTTGTGCAACACATTCTTAAATTAAGAGATATTAATGTGACAAATATACAAAATGTAAAACTTACTGATACTTGTAATGAGAAGGGAAATATTAACATATTTGATTACAGAAATATAATTGAAAATAGAAATACAGATATTAACAGTCTATCAAATATGTGTAATGATATTTCTCTCTCAAATTCTACTAATGTAACATCTATTCATGCTGACACTTTTTTAGAGTCGACCATTGTGACATACAACAAAAAGTGACAAACGCGGATAGTTTATGCTTAAAATTATTGTACCTGAATATCCAGGGTATACGAAATAAAACTGATCTTCTGGAAGCCTTAACTGTTGACAAATCTTTCAATATATTATGTCTTTCAGAACACTGGTTGAAAAAACATGAATTATCTGAGTTTGTCATTGATGAGTTTAGTTTAGTTACTGATTTTTGTAGAGAAACGTTCAAAAGTGGGGGGGGTCTTAATACTTATAAAGAGCACATTTATAGAAAAATTAGATGTCAAAGTTCTAAATTACATAAAAAATTTGTCAGTTGAAAAACATTGTGAAATGGTTGGGATATTATTAAGCAATATTAAAACAATAATAATTAATGTGTATAGATCTCCATCTGGAGATTTTAATTTATTTCTGGAAATTGTGGAAAAAGCTTTAAGTAGTATTAAACCGGGATATAATATAATAATTGGAGGGGATTTCAATGTCCATTTTAATACAACAGATTTAGATACGTTAGTACTCTGTGATATGCTTGGCGCGTTTCATCTGCAAAGATTGGTACATTTTAACACTAGAGGAAACAATTGTCTCGATAATATATTTTCAAATAATACGACTAATACCGATGAAATATTTGAGGTGATAAACTCATTTTCAGACCATAAAGGGATGGGACTAAACAGAACTATTATCGAGACTGTTGAACCCCAATCAGACACAAATGAAAATAAATTGTATCGACTAATAAATAGTAGCACTATGTATAATTTTTATAACAAGTTAGCTGAATTAAATTGGGATCTTGCATATAATGGTAATTTAACACAGGATTCTTGTAACGACATTTTTAATAACTTCTTAAAAAGAGTCCTGGATGTATTTCAATATTGTTTCCCCCAAAAACAAGTTAAACACAATAAGAAAAATTTAATTTAGTTTAATAACAGACTGAGACAGTTGAGAAACTTGTCTCAGTTTTTTCATAATTTTTATATGCAAAACCCCAATCCAGAGACAAAGGCAATACGAAATCAGGTCAGAAACCTATACAGGCAAGAAATTAAAATATCAAAAATAAAAGCTAACTCTGAATATATAGATAATTCTACTAACACGTCGAAGGCAATGTGGTCCATAATAAATAAATCTCGACCGCAAAATAAAAGAACCGAATGTACAGAACATCCTAATGTAATTAATGATTTTTTTATTAACATCTCAAATAATTTAATAAAAGACCAGCCATAGGGAAACTTAGACCCAATAACTTTAATCAAACCTTTGATAAGTAATAATGAAATACCCGTATTCACTTTTAAAGAAATCACACATAACCAAGTGAGAGACGCCATCGCCTCACTAAAAAATAACAAAAGTAAAGACGCCTACGAACTAAGTGCTTTTATTATAAAATATGTTAAGGATTTGTTTATTGATCCATTGACTAAGATTTTTAATATGTCTTTAAAAACAAACATGTTTCCATCAGTTCTTAAGTTATCAAAAGTTATACCAGTTTTTAAAGGCAAAAGTAAAGATGACTTAAATAACTTCAGACCCATATCCTTAACTCCTATTTTCTCAAAAATTTTTGAAAAAATTTTATTGTGGCAGTTACTTGATCATTTTGAAAAGAATAACCTGTTAGATAACAGTCAATTTGGCTTTAGGACTGGCAGATCTACAAGTCATGCTATTCTAGATTTCATTGACTTTGTAGCACTAACTCTAGAAAAAAGGTCTCATTGTATGGCAACGTTTTTAGATCTGTCAAAAGCCTTTGACTGTGTCCCACATGATATTTTAATCAATAAACTAAATCAATATAACATTAGCCCTGACAGTTTAACACTTTTAAGATCGTATTTAGAAAATAGGAAACAGTATGTGTGGGCTAATGGTCAAAAATCTGAAGAGCTATTGATAACATCTGGAGTACCGCAAGGTTCCATTCTTGGTCCGTTACTGTTTTTAATTTACATGAATGATCTTCCGATGTATATGAAAAATGCCAAGACTATCTTGTATGCGGATGATACTACATTTTTAAATGAAAATCCTAACTATGAACAGTTAGTTGATTGTAATAGATTTATGACAGAATGTAGTACTGAATGGTTTAGTGCTAATAGACTGGCGATCAATGAAACTAAAACACAAAATCTGCTCTTCTCACTCAGGATGTCATGTGACGATATTAATAAACCGGTAAAGTTCTTGGGAGTTACAATAGGAGCAAACCTCAGCTGGGAGAAACATGTAGAGGTGACTTCCACAAGTTTATGCAAGGCAATTTTTTGCATTAGAAACCTTAAACTGAAAGTCACTCAAGATGTTCTTCTATGTGCGTATTACTCCTTATTCCAGTCGCACGTTACGTACGCATTATTGGTGTGGGGCCATTCGTCACATGCGACCAGAATTTTTGGATTGCAACGTCGTGTTATTAGGATTATCAGTGGTTTAGCCTACAGAGAGGATTGCAAAAATGCGTTCATTGCTTTGGGTATTCTGACTTTTCCCTGTCTATATATATATTACTGTCTGACTCATGTGCATTTTAATTCAATGGACACCCATCTTCAAAAGGATGTTCATAATTATAACACAAGGGGTAAAGACTTAATACGTCCTAATTATATAAGACTATCAACAACAAGGTATTCATTAAACTATTTTGCTGTTAAATTTTATAATGTACTACCAAGTGAGATAAAAAGATTTTCAAATAATAACTTTGCCTCAAAGATAAAAGTTTATTTGAAGAACAAGGCATATTATAGTTTTGATGAATACCTATTGGGTGATTTCAGTGCACTGAGAGAGTAGTCATGAGCCTTTCTTCTCATCATTATTTCTTGACAAATTATTTTTTAAAGACTTTTATATATATGTATATATTTTTTTTTTTTAATTGTATTTTTCATTTTTTATTTAATTAACCATGTATACTTATGACGATTGTAAAATATTATAATTTATTGTTAACATGAATAAATATTATTATTATTATTATTATTAAATATTATTATTATTACCGTGAATCGATTTAACATACCGTAGATGCCAACGGAGTGGCTGAGCGTATTAAGTCTTGCAGTTTGGACTGGTGGAAACAGTCAGGATTGTACGGTCGGTAGTTCGATTCTCCGTTGGTAATATTATTCAAGCGAGAATAATATGTTTACATTACTCTCATTTCACAATCATTCACCCCTCATCCAGGTGTAGGAGCTCGCCCCCTGGCATCGGCGATTAGCCTCGTTGCTGAAATAGGCCGATGTAAAATAAATAAATGAATGAATGAATAAATGAATGAATGAATGAATGAATGAATGAATGAATGAATAAATAAATAAACATACCTTAGATAAATATACCCCCATCTATAGAAAAATATAGTATTTCAATCACGCTTATTTTTTTGAATGCTCAATTTCTCAAAAACGGTTAGGGTGGATTCTAATTTTAATGAAGCACTAACAGGCACTAACGAGGCACTAATGGATGGCCGACGAATATTCGTTACTGCTTTTCATGACCTGATAATTCACGTTTAGTTTTTTGAATGCTCAATTTCTCAAAAACGGTTACAGTGGATTCCAATTTTAATGAAGCACAAACAGGCACTAACGGATGGCCGACGAATTTTCGTTAGTGCTTTTCATGACCTGCTAACTTCACGCTTATTTTTTTGAATGCTCAATTTCTCAAAAACGGTTAGGGTGGATTCAAATTTTAATGAAGCACTAACAGGCACTAACAAGGCACTAACGGATGGCCGACGAATTTTCGTTAGTGCTTTTCATGACCTGCTAACTTCACGCTTACTTAACTGGGGATAAGTTGTGTGATTTAAATCACTAAATATTTCACTAAAACTAGGAATTTGTAGAATAACAGGTAGGCTTGCTGCCATACTGGCGCACGCGCACTAACACCATTTTCATATTAAAACTTAAGCAATATAAAATATTACGTAAAAACAAAAATAAAAGAAAAGAAGTGGTAAAAATGTGAGGTTAAGATCAGTATTAACTAATGTTTCATTCCTACATTGGAACATAGAGGACTATATGAACGCCGTACAATTAGAAGAAGAACATAACGTTTTTAAATTTATGAGATCATCACACTCAATGAAACGTTTTTATTAAAACCACCAAAAATTGAAGAATTTTATGTCTTCTCACAAAATGCGTTGAAAAAAGATAAAGGAAGACCATCCGGTGGTATCTTAATAGCAACAAAACAGCACCTAGAACCTGAAGAAATAAAATCCACAGTGAACTACATTGTTTTAAAAACCGTATTTGGATACATACTAACTTTTTATGTCCAACCCCAAACAGACATTGATTATTTACTAGAAGAAGTAAATGAAGCACTTTCACACGTAAATCTAACAATGAAAAAATAATAATAAGTGGAGATTTCAATTGTAGAGTGGACATAGATAGTGAAAGAAGTCAAGAGCTTGAAGAGACTTTGTCCTCGCATGGTTTGGCCCTACTAAATAAGAAAAAAACTGCGACATACATGTGTTACAACGGCAGCAGCACAAGTGATTTAATTTTTTCAAATATACCGCGGAAGTTATCTAAAACAAAAATATTGCCAACAATTAGCCGAAAACACCAAAAGAACACATTTAACATATTCGAAAGCATACATAAAAGTAAGGTTAAAAAGCAGCGACTATCAAGAAATCTAGAGCAAGATAAACTAATTGAAAACATAAATAAATCATACCTAAGACGTTTAATCTATACAGAAAATCTAACAAAATGCATGCAATGTAATGACAATACATGCAATGTAATGACAAATATAATTTTAAATTCAACTAAGAAGATCCGTAAAATTAAACACAGAAAATGGTTTGACTCTGAATGTAAAGATTTGAAACAAAAATGTATTATAGCGTTAATAAACAAAGAACAGAACTATAACCAAATGAAGAAAGAATACAAATCAGTCATCAGAAATAAGAAAAACGAACATACCGAAAATGAATTATACGAGAAGTTCTCAAGTGATACAATCAAATGGGATCTATTCAAAACCAGAACGAACGTATCAGCATACATACCGATGGTAACATAAGAACAACATTTTAAAAAGTTACACCATGGAACGAGGCAAGATAATACCACCCCAAACATTCAATATGAAAACTGGTGTGATGATCTTATAGACGAAGCAGAAACCTTAGTGTTATTCATAATCGTAAGAAGAAAAAAGCGCCTGGCGGAGACAAAATAGCTTACGAACATATACAACAATCATACAGTATCATCTCAGTAGAATGGAACATGCTTTTTAACCGCTGCCTAATTGAAGGATCAGTACCAGAACAATGGAGATACAGCAAAATAAATGTAATGGGAATGCAAAGGGAAAAGGAAATCCTAAAGTACCAAACAACTAAAGAGGCATAGCATTACAGCAAACGTCTTTCAAGTGTTTTACAAAAATAATAAATGACAGAATAATAAACCACACCCTAGATAAATTGCCCCAAGAACAATATGGTTTCATCCCAGGAAAATCACCTACTGACGCAATTAGAGTCCTAATAAACAACATATCAGAAGCACTTGAAAAACCAAAAGGTAAACTATATGCATGCTTTGTGGACTTTTCAAAAGCCTTTGACTCCGTGGACAGAGATAAGATAGTAGAAAAATTGGCACACAACCTCAATATGGGCGGTAAGATCCTCGCCGTCATTAAAGACATATTAAAGCCAAATAAAATTTGCATATCTGATGACTTATACCTATCAAAAACCATTTTACAAGAAAAAAGGCTACTACAAGAAGACAGCCCGAGTCCTACCCTATTTATAACTTACATAGCACACTGAAAGAAAATACAAACAGCTTAAAACAATTGCTTTACGCAGATGACCTTGTCTTCTTGAGTGAAAACAGAAGGGAAATACAAATTGGACTCGACAACCTGGAAACGTACACATTAAACAATAAACTAGAAGTTAATCTGTCAAAGACCAAGATAATGAAATTTAGAAAAGGTAGATATCTCTGTAAAGACGACATTTTCGCATACCAAAACCAGCCCGTTGAAATAGTAAACAGTTATAACTATCTCGGAATAAAACTACAAATCACTTTAACTTTTACGGAACCCATTAAAAACAGGAAAAGATGCTCAATAACAGCAATAAACATGCTTAAAAACACACCAAGATTATCTGTTATAGCAGGCACATTTCTGTTTAATTATACATATATAAAAGCCCTAATTTCTGTGTATCCTCGTAACGCTAAGTTCCTTGGTGCTAGCGAGGCTTGAGGTGTGTGGTCGGTCGCTCCCCACCAGTTAGAGCGACGTTCTCCGACAATAGCTCACTTAGGCTAAGCACATAGCGAAGCAGAGAGCAAAGCAGCTATGAAAGCGGAGAGTAAAACAGCGAAAGAATGTCGCGCTTATAAAAGAGTGTCTACACATAGTGACGCGTTTAAAATCGAGCAGAAAGTTCACAAAATTATAACAGATTTTTTACTAACAGAAAACTCTTCCCTGAAAATTTGGTATTTACTAAAAAATAAAAATAAACACTAGAAATTTTCCGGAATAAACCGGAAATACAGGATATCAAGGACAATTTCGAATTTTTTAATGCGAACATATGCCATATTGGGTACCTTCGGATAGAGCTTTTCAAAAGAAACAACTTTTACTTAAACATTTTTTTAACATCTTTTACGGTTGACAAAAAACTTTGATAATTTTAAATGAAGATTATATTTCCTATAACGACTTGAAAGTAAAGTATTTTTATTTATAAGTGTTTAAAGTGCTTCCCATTTTGATTTAAACACATTCGCATCCTTACTCTTGAGTTATCTGTAGCTCGGAGAGTAATAAAAAAAATATATAATAAAAAATATTGCACTTTCAAGTCGTACCTACTTCAAAAGTACAATTTGAAAGTACTTGAAGTACCTCCAACTCGAACCATTGTCATTTCAAATCTAGTAATTTTTATCAATTGAATGAAGCTTTTGATCATTTTGCTTAGCAAGAGCCCATTTTACTCATTATAAAGTTAGCTAGTGACAACTTTAGAAAATTTAAATTCCATATAGTTCCGCTTAAACGTTTGAAATAGCCTGCAGTTTAAATTAGTTGTCAAAATAAGTATATTATAAGTATATAATAATAAATAAGATTTATTTTATTCATGCCATGAAATGTATATTTTTCTGAATATAAATATAAGATACTCGTATTTATAAATATGAATAAAATTCCTGCAAGATTGAGCGCATTTCTATATTTTCTTGTTTGGATCTTGTCAGACTTCGCGGCCCCCTGTCGAAGCCTTCACGGCCCCCCAGGGGGGCGCGGTCCCCCGGTTGAGAAACGCCATATACATGGTGAACTTCATCATTTCTATATGCAACTCCGCGAACATCCAGAAAAGTTTCATTCTTATTTTCGCATGAGTATTTCAACGTTTGATTATAATTGGAAAACATTCAACATAAATTGGTAAAAAATGGACAAATTTCAATTGGAACCTACTATAAATACGTCTTATAAATGAGAACTACTTGTAAATGCCTCAATATCCATTTAAAACAACTATTTTAGCAACGATGATAGCAGAGAAATCAAAATTGTTCGAACGCGTCGCTTTGCTCGACTATAACAACGATATAACCTCGCTGAAGTACGCTCCACTATGCGCGTGTTAACAGGAATTCATTTATTTAATTTCGGCGCTTTGCTCTCCGCTTTCATCGCTGCTTTGCTCTCTGCTTCACTATGTGTTTAGCCTTAGCGAGACTATAGCTCTTAGCTCTCCAGTCAGTATATACCTTGGCTTAATTAAAGAATGTTGTGTCAATTAACGTTATGCCCGCGGGCCGTGTCTGGTCCGATACTTATTTTTAAACGACACGTATTGAGCGGCTTTTTAGGATTTCCTAGGTATAATCAGAAACAGCTATACCATTGAGGTCCAGCATATGGCCCACGGGCCGTACCCGGCCCGATATTAATTTTTAAACGACACGCATTAATCAGTTTTTTAGGATTTCCTAGGTATAATCAGAAATAACTATACCATTCATGTCCATCATATGGCCCGCGGGCCGTATCCGGTCCGATACTAATTTTTAAACGACCTGCATTGAGCGTCTTTTTAGGATTTCCAAAGTATAATCAGAAACAGCTATAGCATAGATGTCCAGCATATGGCCCGCGGGCCGTACCCTGCCCAATATTAATTTTTAAACGACACGCATTAAGCAGCTTTTTAGGATTTCCTAGGTATAATCAAGAAACGTTTTTGTTTTGTTAATTTACGCAGAATCATGCCAATTTTAATAATTGATTCCTGCTTATATTAATTTTTATTCGATGTCAGTTTACCAACATTGTTGGCAACAGGTCTGCTAGTGTCAAAATAAAACCTCTGATATTCTATGGAATACACATAATCTCAAAATACCTCAAAACCTCGCACCTTTTAGAACTAGATAAAGTTAACTCCACATTCCTAAAAAGACTACTTGGTGTTCACTACACTACATCTGCTACTCTATGCCACCACCTCATAGGAAACAGTCCCCTTTCGACAGAAATTTGCAACAATCTCCCCATGCAAGAAACAGTGAAAATAGAATATTTAGAAATTTTAGATATCAAAAATCTAAGATTTTGTACGGAAAATTATACGGAATCGTTTGCTTTCGAAAAACCCTTCTGGAAAGCAGCAAATGTCAGCAACAGAGGTACTGTATGTCGTTACACATCACATCATCATCTAATCTGCTCGAACCAAAGATTCCATAAGTACGACCAAGACTGTATGTGTAAAATGTGCAATAAAAAGTGCAATACAAGATATCACATAACCAATTGTGATAAATTTACTCTCTCCCTTGACGATGTAGCACAGCTAAAACAGTTATAAATACAATCTCATGTGCACCCATGTTACCAGTATATCTACTCTTATATTGTACAAGTGTTGGTATGTATGTTCTATTCAACTTTTGGTGTATCTTCATTTTTCCGGTAACGCGGAGAGAGGCAAATGAACCGCCGTCTTATCCGCGTGATATTTTTTTAGTGCTTAGGCTTAATTTTATTTCGACAGGGGGTACTGACTAATTAATATTGATAAAAATCATGCATTTTTTCTTCGAAACCGTGGCGTTGATCGTCACCGACCCGTGCCGAGCATTGGGCACGGATAGGTTGTACCAGACGATAAAATATGTTTATTCATATTTCTACTATTTAGGACGCGATTTCAGACCAAAACTGAATTGAAAAACTACAGTTGAAGGTATTTTATTTATAAAATTGATGAAATGTGTAAAAAATACATAAAAGTTGATAAAGATAATGCAGTTTTTTAAGGTTTTAACACATTTTCATAAATTTTGAAAACTTTTGCTGATCATAAAATTGTCTTCAGTTAAAAATGCTATTAAACGGAAAAGAAAGTAAGAATTAAGAAAGTAAGAATCAGTTTTGAGTTATCAAAATATATTTTAAGGGTCGTTCGAACGTTTTAAATGTTAAACCTATCTGTAGAATACGTTCAAATAAGTTTTCAGGGTGAGGATAGATGTGTTAAGCAGTTTTGTTATATTAACTATTTTACTAACTATATTAACGAAAGTATAAAGTAGAGTGTATTAGGAGGATAGATAAGACAGAATAACATTCGATATTTAGTAATCGCGTAATTTTTATTGTGTTAAATCTTGAAGTATAAAATACCCAGATGTCAATTTAATATCTTATTTATTTATATAATGGATTACTGTATTATGCATATTCATATATAATGGGATATTAATAAAAAGAAATGTATTTGACTATTTGACAAGTCTTTATTATATTATATTATCTGACATGCGTTGTTACCTTGACAACATGTCTGCCTAAATATACTTTACATTTTTACACTTTTTTTTTTTTTTTAGATGAATTTAACAAAACATAAATTACAGAGTAAAGAATAAAAAATAACAATTATATAACATGCACTTATGAAAATCCATATCTATTTGGTATTTTAATTTCTTTTCGCAGTCTATTTTTAATATTCTCTGCATTGGTTTTCTCTACCTTGTTTCTATTTGATTCTTCATATTTTTCGCCTGAAATAAATTGATTGTTAGTTTGTTTAATATGCTTTCTATTTCTTCTTAAAATATAGCCTTCTTCATTTTGGACTACATATGATCGTGGTGCATCATACTGTGCTATTATTTTTCCAGGTTTCCAATAATTTTTATTTTCTTCTCTTATTAATATATTTCTTGATGTCACAGGTTTGAGATTATGTGCATTTCTATCATAATATATTTTTTGAATTAATTGATTATTTTTTAATTTTGTTCTAATGTTTCTAATAGATGCTTTCTTTGGTTGTAATTGACAACTTACAACTGGAAGTTTATCTCTCAGTCTTCTATTATTAATCATTTGACTTGGCGAAAGATCAATTGTCGTAATTGGAGTATTGCGATATTCTAAAAGGGCCGAATGCATATCACATCCTTTTCTCAAAATATTTTTAGCAATAAAGACAGCCTTTTCTGCTAACCCATTTGATTGAGGGTAGCCAGGACTAGATGTCACAGTTTTAAAATTCGAATTTTTTGCAAAATCTAAAAATAATTTACTTGAAAAAGGAATGTTATCTGAAGAAAATACATCAGGAACTCCCTTGAAAATATTTCTTTGAGCATGGTAATAATTTCCTCAGAATTTTTATATTTTAATTTTTTAAGTTCCAACCATTTAGTGAACGAATCATAAACTACCATATAGTCTGAACCACCATAATTTAATATGTCACTTGAAACTCTTGACCATGGACGCTTAGGTACTTCCGGTTGTAGAAGTGGTTCCTTAGGATTTCTGTTAGAATATTTTTCGCATAAATGACATGTTTTTATATAATTTTCTATGTCTTTTGTCATTCCTGGCCAAAAAATAATATCTCTAGCTCGAGCTTTTGTTTTACAAATACCAAAATGATTTTCATGTAACAAATTTAATATATATTTTTGTAGCGATGTTGGAACTACCAACTTGTTATTAAGAAAAACTAGACCATCTTCCATAAATAAGCTATTTTTAAGATTCCAAAATTCTTTAATTTCTTTGTCTACGTATGTTGGCCAACCTTCTTGGTAATATTTCAAAATAAATAATAATTTTTTATCAGTTCTAGTTTCTTTTTGGAATAATTTTCTTTTCTCATCTGTCATCGGAATAAATCGAACTAATGCATGAACAACCTCTTCCCAGTCTTCTGAATTTTGAACATCATCTTTCAAAAACGCTCTTGACAAGTAGTCTGCAACAAACATTTCTTTGCCTTTTTTATAAGTTATTGTAAAAATATATTTTAGGGTTTTTAATCTTATTCTTTGTAAACGAGCAGATATTTCATTTACGCCCTTTTTAAAAATTGCTTCAAGGGGTTTATGATCTGATTGAACAGTTACATGTCTGCCATAAATATAATAATGAAATTTGTCTAATGCAAATTGTATGGCAAGCATTTCCTTTTCAATTTGAGCATAGTTAACTTCTGCTGAAGTTAAACTTCTTGATGAAAACGCGATAGGGTTGCCATTCTGTAACAGACAAGCACCAAGACCATCTTTTGAAGCATCTGTCTGAATTATTATTGGAAGTTCACTGTTAAATATATGTAAAACAGGTCGACTAGTCACTAGTTTTCGTAAATTATCCACAATTTTTTTATGAGTCTGGGTAAATTCAAAAATAACATCATTCTTTGTCAATTCTCTCAACGGTGTAGTTATTTGCGACAAATTTGGTATAAATTTGCCCAAGTACTTTACAAATCCTAAAAATCGTAATAAATCTTTCTTATCTTTGGGATAATCTATATTCTTTACTGCTTTAATGTATTTATCGTCAATTTCTATTTTATCTTTTGAAATAATATTTCCACAAAATCGCACTTTTGTAAGCTTGTATTGAATTTTGCTTTTATTAAATTTTATACCATATACTTTTGCTTTATTAATTAATTGTAGCAAATTTTTATCATGTTCTTCTTCTGTGTATCCACTAATAATAATGTCATCAAAATATACTTCAACGCCAGGTAAATCACCAAACACTTGGACATTTTCCTTTTGAAAAACTTCTGGAGCACAAGAAATTCCAAATGGAAGTCTTTCAAACCCATATCTCCCAATGGGAGTGTTAAAAGTGCAGAGATCAGCACTCTCTTCATCTAATTGTACATGCCAAAATCCATCCTTCATATCTAAGACAGTGAAATAAGATTTTCCTGACAATTTAGCAATGATATCTTCAGGTTTTGGAATTAAGTAGTGTTCGCGTTTTATGACCATGTTAAGATTACGGGGATCTAAACAAATTCTCAGGTCACCATTTGGTTTATTCACTATAATTAAACTATTGACCCAGTCTGTAGGATAATCAACTTTTGAAATAATTTTTCTTTTTTCGAGATCTTTTAATGTGGTAGTTAATTTATCTACAAGGCTTAAAGGTATTCTTCTAGATGGATTAACTACTGGTTGAATTTCTGGCCTTACAGTAATATGAAATTTTCCAGAAAACTTACCTAATCCTTCAAAAACATCGAGGAACTGATTTACAATATCCGTTGCTTGAATAAGAGAGTCCACTCGTTTAAGTAACTTCAATTTTAAACAATCTTCTAATCCCAAAATGGGTACAGAATTGAAATCAGTTACCATAAAATTTATAAATACAACATCTCCTCTCTTTGTTTTACAGCACAGATTTATTTTTCCTAAAGGCTTGAATTTAAATTTGGATCCATATGTAACCAATGTGACATGCGTTTTTTCTAACTGAACATATTTGTTTATTCTTTTTAATATTTGAATTGGCAAAATACTTATTTCTGCACCAGTATCCAACTTAAAATTTACTTTATTTCCAGCTTGGAATATTATTTCCTCATACCATGAAATATTCTTTTTAAAAATATCTTTCACGCTATTTATAAAAAATTCGCTATTGTTATGATCATTGGGATCATCAGTTGGCTCTTCACTTATTTGGCGAATATGTTTTTTCTTGTTCTTACACATCTTGTCACATTGTCATTTTTATATATGTTTTTATTTTGTTTAAAATCCTTATAACTCTTGACTTCAAGACAACTGGTTTCTTGTGCTATTACTTTGGCTTGCTTCTGGCTAGCTTCAGTTGCTCTGCATAACTTGACAACTTTGTCGAAACACAAATCACTCATTCTTAATAATCTTTCTTGCAGTGCTCTATCAGTCAAGCCAAATACAATTTGATCTCGCATAATACTTTCTTCTTGGTCCCCATATTCACACTTTGCAGCAGCAATTTTTAATTCTGTTAAGTAGCTGTCAAAAGTTTGCCCTTCCTGTTTTCTAATAGTTAAAAACATGAACCTTTCATACACAACGTTTGTTGACACTGCCTTTTATATATATATATATACTAGCTGAGCACCCGTGCTTCGCTACGGTACAATGACGATCTCATTAGTGTCATTAGTGTAAAATACTCAGTTTGTTTTTAAACATGTGTATGGGTAACCTTTGTAAGCAAAAACCTAGTCGATATCTCATTTATCCCAAGAGAGAGCAAAAAACAATATCTCAATAGTCCTAAGAGATATTGAGGAATCCGTGAAAAAACATTTTACTCTTTTTCACCACATACATAGAGGTCGAACTTCAAAAAATCCTCTCTTATGCCTGGGCTACACCTGCACCTATCGTCGCTTAACTTCGGTTTAACGTGACATACACGCTAATGTGGCCAGCTACTATCGGTTTGCGTTCACAATATTAGCAGTGCGCGACATTAGACACATGACGATAACTGAACTGGCGGTTTTAGAGCGCACATCAAAGGAACTTAGCGCAGAGCGTAGTATGTTCTGTTGGCGCGTATTGTTGTTTATCCGGCATCATTTGAGGTTATGTTATACATATTTCTTTACAATTTATTTGTGTCAAAATCAGATAAGATTATGTTTGAATTTGTAAAATTAAGTGTAAAAAATAATTTTAGGGTGCAGTTATGATGGATATACACCATTATTTTATTTAATTTACATCAAAATAAATACGCTTGTACCTTGTAAACGTAAATAAAGTGTAGCAGCGAAAACGCAGCTATGGCCACAAGTTGCATTTTAGTTTAGCACGAATTTATATAGCGCGCAATTATCGGCAAAGCTTATAACGCAAGTGTGGCCCAGGCATTAGTGGATTCTTACGTCAAACTGAGTAAAAAAAACTTTCGAACTTTTGAAATATTTTAAAAAGACATATATGCCAAAAAGGAATGTTATAACTCAACAAATGAAGGAAATACAAAGGATTCTAAACCCTGAATGCAGATCCACCCTTTTAGGGGTTGGTTAGGGTAAAATTTTAAAATAAGTTTAAGTTTAACTAAGTATGGGTAACTTTTGTAAGCAAAAACCAAGTCAATATCTCAATAGTCCTGAGAGATATTGGGAAATCCGTGAAATCACATTTCAGCCCTTTTCACCCCCTTAGGGATCGAATTTTGAAACGTTCTGTATAAGTGGGTGCTTACGTCATGGAAGGAATATATTTCCCGAATTTCATGTCTCTATGTCAAGGGACGTTCTATCGAATAAAAAATACCAATTAACCCCGTTAGGGATGAAATTTTAAAAAACTGTCAAAACGATTACTAAATATTCTAAATAGAAAGCTATGTAGGTTTCTATTTAATAGAAACCTATGTAAGTTTTCTATAATTCACCCCGAATATAGATTCATCCCTTTAGGGGTTGATTAGGGCAAAATCCTGAATATATATTGCAACATTTGTATGGGTAACCTTTGTAAGCAAAAACCAAGTCGATATCTGATTGGTTCTAAGAAATATTGCGGAATTCCTGAAATCATATTTCACCCCCTTTTTACCCCCTTAGGTCGACTTTTGAAAATTTTCTTCTTAGTGGAATATATTTTGCGACTTTCATGTATCTATGTCCAAAAAACGTTCTATCGAATAAAAAATACCCATTTACCCCTTTAAGGGTGAAATTTAAAAAAACTGTCAAAATTGTTTCGAGGTATTTTAAAAAGACATCTATGTGCCAAAAAGGAATGTTATGACTCAACAAACACAGGAAATACGACGGGATGTATAATTCACCCCGAAAGTAGATTCACCCCTTTAGGAGTTGATTAGGATAAAATACTGAAATAAGTCTCTCGCATTTGCATGGGTAATCTTTATAAGCAAAAATCAAATCACTCATAACTTATTGGTCTTAAGAAATATTAAAGAATCCTTGAAATCACATTTCACGCTATAGGGATGCAATTTTAAAAAATTGTCAAAAACATTTCGAGATTTTTTAAAAAGACAACCATCAGCCAAAAATAAATGTTATGACTCAACAAATAAAGGAATACGACGGGATGTATAGCTAAGTCCGAATGTAGATTCACCCTTTTAGGGGTTGATTAGGACAAAATCCTGAAAGAGATTTTTTGGCCTTTTTATTGGTAATCTTTATAAGCAAAAACCAAATCGATATTTTATTGTTCCTCAGAGATATTAGAGTATCATTGAAATCACATTTCACCCCTTTTAACCCTTTAGGGGTAAATTAAAAGAACTGTCAAAAATATTTCGCGATATTTAAAAAAAAACACCTTTGTGCCAAAAAGGTATGTTATAAGTCAACAAACACAGAAAATACGACTGCATGTATAATTCACCCCGAAAAATCCTGAAATAGGTTTTTCGGCATTTGTATGAGTAATCTTTGTAAGAAAAAACTAAGTCGATATCCCATCGACCCGAAGAGATATTAAAGAATCTGTGAAATCACATTTCACCCCTTTTTCGCCCCTTAGGGGCGAAAAATCCCCTCACAAAATTCGGTTTTGACTCTATTAACAAATAGAAATTTTAATTTAGAGTTTGACAATTATGACTTAAAGGAAAAATTTTAAAAAAAACCTTAACATTAATATTACCTTATTTTAATTTCCGAAAAATTTCGAATATTTTAATGAAGTTGTATAAAAATGTTTTGATTTAAATATCAAGTTTTTTTTTTTTTTTATTTAGAAGAAAATAAGGCACATCAACTGCTAAGGTCATTAGTGCCTAGGTACATTTGTTTACATTTTAACATCAATTTGGAAAAGAAAAACATGGTATAAATACATATATAACAGTCTTAGGATGCACTATTTAACATTTATATTTCACTGAACAGTTTAGAATCTTTTAGAAATTCAATAAGATTTCTCAATTGTGCCATATTGTTTCCTAGGGCTACTTTTGGGTCGTCACTTATATCCGACATCGAAACAAGTGGTCGACGGTGACAGGGGTGTCACATATATCACATAGGGGTTGTTCTCGTCGCTCAAAAAGATGTTGGTGTGAAAAGTTTGTGTGACCGATTCGCAACCTTGTGATGGCCACATGTTCGTTACGGCTGAAGGGAGTGGTCCATTGCTTGGTGTCGGGTTTAATTGTTCTCAACTTATTATTGCTGGTATTGTCCCATTCTAGATTCAAGTCCTTTTTTATAAATTGTTTGATATGATATTTTATATCTTCTGGAGTTATTGGGAGAGTAATTGGTAGTAGGTTTGTGGCATCTTTGGCTGCTTTATCTGCCTGATCGTTCCCTGACAGTCCTATGTGTGATGGAATCCATACTATTGAAACGGCTTTTCCTGATGAGATGGCCTGGTGAAAATTTTGTTGCGTAGTCTGGTGGATGGCAGATGTTGGGGACATATCCTGAAGTGCTTGGATTGAGCTGAGGGAATCTGTGAAGATGACATATTTTCTTGGTGTTAGCTCTAATTTTATCATTTCTGATGCTTTTAAGATGCTGTAAGCTTCAGCGGTGTAGTTACTTGCTGGGTCGGGGAGGCGGAATTTTTCAGTGGTTTCCTCGCAGTTGTAAGCAGATCCTGTTTTGTTGTTCCAGTGTGAGCCATCTGTATATATTTTCTTGTACCCAGAGTATTTGTCCTCAAGTTCTAAGCATTTTTGCTTGAATAATTGTACAGGGGTGTCGATCTTTTTGAAACGGCTGAGTTGAAGGTTATATGCAGGCTGTTGTATAGTCCAAGGGGCAACTGTATGGTGTGACTTCTTGCTTATATTGGAAATGGTAAAATTCCAGTTTTTTAAAGAATCTGTGGCTATTGTTTGTATTGCTGAGGTTATGGCGGTGGAGGTACTGGCCGGGTTTGTAAAGAGATTGGCATGGAATGGGATATTAGGGTTAGTGGCCGCATTTATTATGTATGAGAAGGTTAATTGTTGTCTTCTATAATTTAATGGCATTTCACCAGTCTCTATGTGTAGACTTAGAGTGGGGCTGGTTCTATAGGCGCCAGAAGCTATTCTTAAGGCACAATTTTGAATTGAGTCTAGTTTTTATGTGAGTTGTTTTGGCTGAGTTATAACTGATGAAACAATAATCTAGTTTAGACCTGATTAGTGATTTATAGATGTTTAGGAGGATTTCTTTTTGAGCTCCCCATTTGAGGTGTCCTAATACTTTGATGATATTTAGTCGTTGTGTGCATTCTTTCCTGAGGTAGGATATGTGTTCAGACCAGTTAAGCTTTCGATCAAAAATTACTCCCAAGAATCTTATTTGGTTTACAAACTCAATCTTTTTGCCATAGTTCTAGAAGTGGAGCTGCGCTGTAGTGTTTTTTGGAAAAATTTATTGCTCTTGTTTTATTGACGGAGAAAGAAAATCCTGTAGATTTTGCCATTCGGTTAATTGATCGATTGTACGTTGGAGCCTTCTGGCTATGCTGTCGGTATTTTTGCCTCTATAATAAACAACCAAGTCATCAGCGTAAAGACAAGCTTGGACGTATGGCGGGATATAATTTGTGACCTCGTTCATTGCTATTAAAAATAAGGTGACGCTGAGTATTTCACCTTGTGGGATGCCATTTTGTTGCGTTTTCTCTTCTGACAAACAACCTTTAGTTCTTACAATGAAAGTTCTTTCGGAGAAGAAGTTCTTTATAAATCCAATGATGTTGCCGTTTAGACCCATTTTCTTTAGACTTTTTAGAATGTAGTACTTCCACGTAGTATCGTACGCCTTTTCTATATCGAAAAAGACGGCGATAAGGTTTTGCTTGTGAGCGAAGGCTTTTTGTGCTTCTGTTGTAAGAGTGAATACGTGATCAGTCGTTGACCTTCCTTGACGGAAACCACTTTGAATATTTGTTAAAAGGTTTTTACTTCACGTGTAAACACATTTCACCCCTTTTCACCCCTGAGAGGTCAAATTTCGAAAAATCATTTCTTAGAGGGTTCTTAAGTCATAAAAGGGATATACTCCCCGTATTTTATGTTTCTTTGTCTAGACGAAATTCTATCGAATAAAAAATACCAACTTACCCTGTTAGGGGTGAAATTTAAAAAAACGGTCAAAACACTTTATAAATATTTTTAAAAGACTCCTATATGCCAAAAAGGAATGTTATATCACAATAAACAGAGAAGATGCGAAGGGTTCTATAATTCGCCCTGATTGTAGATTCACCCCTATAGGGGTCAATTAGAACAAAATCCTGAAATAAGTTTTTTAATATTTACATGAGTAATCTTTGTAAGCAAAAACCAAGTCGATATCTTATTGGACCTAAGAGATATTAAGGAAACCGTGAAGCCACATTTTACCCCTTTTAACCCCCTTTTCACCTACTTAGAGGATGAGTTTCGAAAAATCCGTTCTTAGTGGGTGCTAACGTCATGGAGGGAATATACTCGCCGAATTTCATAATTGTAGGTTCAGTGGTTTAGGCTGGGCGTTGATTATGAGTAGGTAGGTAGCTTAGTTACGATTTTATATATATACTAGCTAAAAACCCGTGCTTCGCTACGGTATATTGATGGTCTCATTGGCATAAAATCCGCAGTTTGTTTTTAAACTTGTGTATGGGTAATCTTTGTAACAAAAAATTTAGTCGATATCTCATCTGTCCTAAGAGATATTGAGGAATCCGTGAAAAAAAAGTTTACTCCTTTTCACCAGATAGGGGCCGAACTTGAAAAAATCCTTTCTTAGTGGGTTCTTACGTCATACTGAAAAATGTTCTCTCCTATAAATTTTTATTTTTATTTTATTTTTATATATTTTTATTTTAAAAATGTACTCCCGTAATTTTTTATTTCTAACAAAAAAATACTAATTTACCCTTTAGAAGTGAAAGAAAATTGTCAAAACACATATATGCCAAAATGGAATGTTATAACTCAACAACCGCTGGATATACGAAGGGTTCTATAATTCACCTCGAATGTAGATTCACCCCTTTAGGGGTTGATTAAGATAAAATCCTGAAATACATTTTTCGGCATTTGTATGGGTAATCTTTATAAGCAAAAACCAAGTCTATCTTATTGATCCTAGAAGATACTAAGGCGTCCTTGAAATCACAATTCCCTCTTTTCACCCTTTAGGGGTGATATTTGTTAAAGGTAAAAATCTGTTAAAACCATTTCGAGATATTTTAAAAAGACACCTATGTGCCAAAAAGAAACGTTATAACTCAACAAACACTGGAAATACGACGCGATGTATAATCTACCCCGTTTGTAGAATCACCCCTTTAGGTGTTGATTAGGACGAAATCCTGAAATAAGTTTTTCGGCATTTGTATGGATAATTTTTGTAAGCAAACACTAAGTCGATATCTTATTGGTCCTAAAAGAATTAAGGTATTACTGAAATCACATTTCACCCCTTTTCAACCTTAAGGGGTGAAATTAAAAAAAAAAAAAAAGCAAAATCATTTCGAGATATTAAAAAAAAAAAACACCTATGTGCCAAAAAGTAATATTACAACTAAACGAACACAGGAAATACGACGGGATATATAATTCATCCCGATTGTAGATCCACCCCTTAAGGGGTTGATTAGGACAAAATCAAAAATTTGGTTTTTCGGTATTTGCATGGGTAGTTTTTGTAAGCAAAAACCAAGTCAATATCTTATTGGTCCTAAAAAATGTTAAACAATCCTTGAAATCACAATTTACCCCTTTTCACCCTTTAGGGGTTAAATTTAAAAAAAAAGTCAAAACAATTTCGAGATATTTTAAAAATACGCCTATGTGCCAAAAAGAAACCTTATAACTCAACAAACACAGGGAAAACGACAGGATGTATAATTCACCCCAATTGTAGATTCACCCTTTTGGGGTTGATTAGGACAAAATACTGTAATATATTTTTCCGTATTTGTATTGGTAATCTTTGTAAGCAAAAAGCAAGTCGACATCTTATTGGTCCTAAGAGATAGTAAGGAATCCTTGAAATCACAATTCACCCCTTTTCACCCTTTAGGGGTGAAATTTAAAAAAACTGTCAATACCATTTCGAGATATTTTAAAAAGACACCTATGTGCCAAAAATTAATGTTGCAAAAAGTAATCTTGCAACTAAACGAACACAGGAAATACAACGGGATGTATAATCCACCCCGATTGTAGGTTCACCCCTTTAGGGCTTGATTAGGGCAAAATCCCGAAATTGGTTTTTCGGCATTTGTATGGGTAATACTTGTAAGCAAAAACTAAGTCGATATCCCATCGGCCCTAAGAGATATTAAGGAATTCGTGAAATCACATTTCACCCATTTTCATCCCTTAGGAGTGGAATTTCGAAAAATCCCTTCTTAGTGGGTGCTTACGTCATGAAGGGAATAAACTCTCCGAATTTCAAGTTTCTAGGCGCAGGGGTTCGGGCTGGACGGTGATGAGTGAGTGAGTCAGTCAGTCAGTCAGTCAGTCAGTCAGGACACTGCCTTTTATATATATATAGATAGATAATAAAATGAATGAATTAAAATCCAAAGTGAAAGGAGAAATGCTGTTCAACTACAAAGGTAATAGATATAACATTATTACTAAAAACGTAGCAGACTACAATGAAGTGTTGAAGTTTGCGAGTGAAAATAAACAACAGCACCACACATATACCCTACCATCTAATAAACTTCACAAAATGATTCTGAGAAATTTACCCCCAGTGATTACCCCTGCTGAAATCAATGCAGACTTAATTTCTCGCGGCATTAACACCGTGGACGTTAAACAGATGATCAAGAAAACCGGATCAACATTAACTAAATTACCTATGTACATAGTATACTTTCCCCCCAATTGTAACAAAACTGATATTGTAAAAATAAGAAGTGTGTGCCAGTGCCTAATTCAATGGGAGACATACAAGGATACTAACGGGATTATCCAGTGTTTTAAATGTCAAAATTATGGGCATGTTTCAATAAATTGTTTTAAATCAATAAAATGTATGAAATGTTCTGGAGGCCATTATACGAGTCGGTGTAAAATATCTGATACTAACCTTTTCAAATGCGCAAACTGTGGTAACAATCATTTATCAAATGATCACAATTGTGAAGTATATGAAAAAAATGTAAATTATTTAGAAACTAAAAAGCAAAATTTTCAAATTCGCAGGCCTCATAATGTGTCTCAGGTACCAGAACATAACTCCAAAAATTTTCCAAATTTAATAGCAAGTACTTCAAGTAATAATACACAATCACAACAATTACCTAAAATCAGCTATAATACAATATTAAAAAATTCTGATTCAAACAATACCAAAAACTTATTTTCTGAAACATTTTCTGAATTTAAAAATTTATTTTCTTTAGTTAATTTTAATAAACTAAAAAATACAGTTAATAAAATATCAAATTCGATAAAAACAACAAATGATTCTATGACTAAAATTATGTATTTAGTTGAAGGTATTATAGAATATTTCAATGACTAATATAAACAAAAATATAAATATTATTACTTGGAATACACAAACAGTAAAAAATAAATATTATGATCTAACACAAGCTATACTAGATTTTAAGCTGGATGTTGTCGGTCTCTGTGAAACAAGATTAGACTCTACTTATACATTAAACATAGCAAATTTTGAGGTTTACAGAAATGATAGAAATAGCGAGGGTGGCGGAGTAGCTCTCATCTATATATATAAAAGGCAGTGTCCTGACTGACTGACTGACTGACTGACTGACTGACTCACTCATCACCGCCCAGCCCGTACCCCTGGGCCTAGAAACTTGAAATTTGGAGAGCATATTCCCTCCATGACGTAAGCACCCACTAAGAAGGGATTTTTCGAAATTCAACCCCTAAGGGGCGAAAAAGGGGTGAAATGTGATTTCACAGATTCTTTAATATCTCTTCGGGTCGATGGGATATCGACTTAGTTTTTGCTTACAAAGATTACCCATACAAATGCCGAAAAATGTATTTCAGGATTTTCTACTAATCAACCCCTAAAGGGGTGAATCTACAATCGGGGTGAATTTTACATCCCGTTTTATTTCCTGTGTTTGTTGAGTTATAAGGTGTCTTTTTATAATACCTCGAAACGGTTTTGACAGTTTTTTAAAATTTCAACCCTAAAGGATGAAAAGGGATGATATGTGATTTCAAGGATTCTTTAATATCTCTTAGGACCAATAAGATATCGACTTGCTTTTTTCTTACAAAAATTACCTATACAAATTCCGAAAAACTAATTTCAGGATTTTGTCCTAATCAACCCCGAAAGGGGTGAATCTACAATCGGGGTGAATTATATATTCCGACGTATTTTCTGTGTTTGTTGAGTTACAAAATTTATTTTTCGCACATAAGTGTCTTTTTAAAATATCTGGAAATGGTATTGACAGTTTTTTAAAATTACGTCCCTAAAGGGTGAAAAGGGGTGAAATGTTAATTCAAGGATTCCTTAATATGTCTTAGGACCAATAAGATACCGACTTGGTTTTTACTTACAAAGATTACCCATACAAATGCCGAAAAACTTATTTCACGATTTTGTCCTAATCAACCCTTACAGGGATGAATCTACAAACGGGGTGAATTATACATCCCATCGTATTTCATGTGTTTGTTGAGATAAAATTTATTTTTTGCACGTAGGTGTCTCTTTAAAATATCTCGAAATGGTATTGACAGTTTTTTAAAATTACATCCCTAAAGGGTGAAACGGGCTGAAATATTAATTCAAGGATTCCCTAATATCTCTTAGGGTCAATAAGATACCGACTTTGTTGTTACGTACAATGATTACCCTTACAAATGCTGAAAAACTTATTTCAGGATTTTTTCCTAATCAACCCTTACAGGGATGAATCTACAAACGGGGTGAATTATACGTCCCGTCGTATTTCATGTGTTTGTTGACTTATAAAATTTATTTTCTACACGTAGGTGTCTTTTTAAAATATCTCGAAATGGTATTGACAGTTTTTTAAAATTACATCCCTAAAGGGGGAAAAGGGATGATATGTGATTTCAAGGATTTCTTAATATCTCTTAGGACCAATAAGATATCGACTTGCTTTTTTCTTACAAAAATTACCTATACAAATTCCGAAAAACTGATTTCAGGATTTTGTCCTTATCAACCCCTAAAGGGGTGAATCTACAATCGGAGTGAATTATATATCCCGTCGTATTTGCTGTGTTTGTTGAGTTACAAAATTTATTTTTGGCACATAAGTGTCTTTTTAAAATATCTGGAAATGGTATTGACAGTTTTTTAAAATTACGTCCTTAAAGGGTGAAAAGGGGTGAAATGTTAATTCAAGGATTCCTTAATATCTATTACGACCAATAAGATACCGACTTGGTTTTTACTTACAAAGATTACCCATACAAATGCCGAAAAACTTATTTCACGATTTTGTCCTAATCAACCCTTAAAGGGATGAATCTACAAACGGGGTGAATTATACATCCCATCGTATTTCATGTGTTTGTTGAGTTATAAAATTTATTTTTTGCACATAGGTGTCTTTTTAAAATATCTCGAAATGGTATTGACAGTTTTTTAAAATTACATCCCTAAAGGGTGAAAATGGGTGAAATGTGAACTCAAGGATTTCTTAATATCTCTTAGGACCAATAAAATATCGACTTGGTTTTTGCTTACAAAGATTACTCATTCAAATGCCGAAAAACCTATTTTAGGATTTTGCCCTAATCAACCCCGAAAGGAGTGAATCTCCAATCGGGGTAAATTATACATGCAGTCATTTTTTCTGTGTTGGTTGACTTATAACATACCTTTTTGGCACATAGGTGTCTTTTTTAAATATCTCGAAATAGTTTTCACGGTTATTTTAATTTCCGCCTAAAGGGTTAAAAGGGGTGAAATGAGATTTCAATGATTTTCTAATATCTCTGAGGACCAATAAAATATCGATTTGGTTTTTGCTTATAAAGATTACTAATACAAAGGCCGAAAAATTTATTTCAGGATTTTGTCCTAATCAACACCTAAAAGGGTGAATCTACATTTGGACTTAATTATGCATCCCGTCGTATTTCCTGTATTTGTTGAGTCATAACAATTATTTTTGGCTGATGGTTGTTTTTTTTTTTTAATATCTCGAAATGGTTTTGAATTTTTTTAAAAATTGCATCCCAAAAGGGGGATATGTGATTTCAAGGATTCCTTAAAATTTCATAGGACCAATAAGTTATGAGCGATTTGATTTTTGCTTATAAAGATTACCTATACAAATGCCAAAAACTTATTTCAGTATTTTATCCTAAGCCACCCCTAAAGGGGTGAATCTACATTCGGGGTGAATTATACATCTTGTCGTATTTCCTGTGTTTGTTTAGTCATAACATTCCTTTTTGGCACATAGATGTCTTTTTAAAATACCTCGAAATAATTTTGACAGTTATTTAAAATTTCACCCTTAAAGGGGTAAATGGGTATTTTTTATTCGATAGAACGTTTTTTTGGACATAAATACATGAAATTCGCAAAATATATTCCACTAAGAAGTGATTTTTCGAAAGTAGACCTCTAAGGGGGTAAAAAGGGGGTGAAATATGATTTCAGGAATTCCTCAATATCTCTTAGATAGTAACCTCAAAGGTTACTCATAGAAATGTTAGCAAAAAAAAATTCAGGATTTTGCCCTAATCAACCCCTAAAGGCATGAATCTATATTCGGGGTGAATTATAGAAACCTTACATAGGTTTCTATTAAATAGAAACCTACTTAGCTTTCTTTTTAAAATATTTAGTAAGCGTGTTGACATTTTTTTTTTAATTTATCCCTAACAGGGTTCATTGGTATTTTTTATTCGATAGATCGTCTCTTGACATAGAGACATGAAATTCGGGAAATATATTCCTTCCATGACGTAAGCACCCACTAATATTAAACTTTTCAAAATTCTAAGGGGGTGAAAAGGGCTGAAATTTGATTTCACGGATTCCTCAATATCTCTTAGGACTATTGAGATATTGACTTGATTTTTGCTTACAAAACTTACCCATACTTAGTTAAACTTAAACTTATTTTAAAATTTTACCCTAACCAACCCCAAAAAGGGTGACTCAGTTTTCAGGGTATAGAACCCTTCGTATTTCCTTCGTTTGTTCGTAAGAACCCACTATGAAGGGATTTCTTGAAGTTCGACCTCTATGTGGTGAAAAAGAGTAAAATGTTTTTTCACGGATTCCTCAATATCTCTTAGGACAAATGAGATATCGACTAGGTTTTTGCTTATAAATGTTACCCATACACAAGTTTAAAAACAAACTGAGTATTTTACACTAATGACACTAACGAGATCGTCAATATACCGTAGCGAAGCACGGGTGCTCAGCTAGTCTTCTATATATATAAAAGGCAGTGTCCTGACTGACTGACTGACTCACTCATCCCCGCCCAGCCCGAACCCCTAGGCCTAGAAACTTGAAATTTGGAGAGTATATTCCCTCCATGACGTAAACAGCCACTAAGAAGGGATTTTTCGAAATTCAATCCCTAAGGGGCGAAAAGGGTTGAAATGTGATTTCACGGATTCTTTAATATCTCTTCGGGTCGATGGGATATCGACTTAGTTTTTACTTATAAAGATTACCCACACAAATGCCGAAAAATGTATTTCAGGATTTTGTCCTAATAAACCCCTAAAGGGGTGAATCTACAATCGGGGTGAATTTTACATCCCGTCGTATTTCCTGTGTCTGTTGAGTTATAGGGTTTCTTTTTGGCACATAGGTGTCTTTTTATAATATCTCGAAATGGGCCTTCAGGGTATAGAACCCTTCATATTTCCTTCGTTTGTTCGTAAGAACCCACTATGAAGGGATTTCTTGAAGTTCGACCTCTATGTGGTGAAAAAGAGTAAAATGTTTTTTCACGGATTCCTCAATATCTCTTAGGACAAATGAGATATCGACTAGGTTTTTCTTATAAATGTTACCCATACACATGTTTAAAAACAAACTGAGTATTTTACACTAATGACACTAACGAGATCGTCAATATACCGTAGCGAAGCACGGGTGCTCAGCTAGTCTATATATATGTATAAAATCGTAACTAAGCTATCTACTCATAATCAACGCCCAGCCTAAACCACTGAACGTACAATTATGAAATTCGGCGAGTATATTCCCTCCATGACGTAAGCACCCACTAAGAGCAGATTTTTCGAATCTCATCCTCTAAGTGGGTGAAAAGGGGTTTAAAAGGGGTAAAATGTGGCTTCACGGTTTCCTTAATATCTCTTAGGTCCAATAAGATATCGACTTGGTTTTTGCTTACAAAGATTACTCATGTAAATATTAAAAAACTTATTTCAGGATTTTGTTCTAATTGACCCCTATAGGGGTGAATCTACAATCAGGGTGAATTATAGAACCCTTCGCATCTTCTGTGTTTATTGTGATATAACATTCCTTTTTGGCATATAGGAGTCTTTTAAAAATATTTCGAAAGTGTTTTGACCGTTTTTTTAAATTTCACCCGTAAAGGGGTAAGTTGGTATTTTTTATTCGATAGAATTTCGTCTAGACAAAGAAACATAAAATTCGGGGAGTATATCCCTTTTATGACTTAAGAACGCTCTAAGAAATGATTTTTGGAAATTCGACCTCTCAGGGGTGAAAAGGGGTGAAATGTGTTTACACGTGAAGTTAGCCCCAGTATTTATTCTACACCCGAAACAAATTGTAACATTGGATTTTACATCGGGTTGTTCAGAATACTAATTTTTTCAGCGATGTTAAATCTGATTTAATAGAGCAGTGTTATTTTCATTGGTGTTAAGTTCACGGGTGTTTCGATGGAACTTCAGAATACCGCCATTAGACGGGATTTTTCGAAATTCAACCGCTAAGGGGTGAAATGTAATTTTAAGGATTCTTAAATATCTCTACGGACCAATAAGATATCGTCTTGGTTTTTACTTACAAAGATTACCCATATAAATGTTGAAAAACTTATTTCAGGATTTTGTTTTTAAATTTCACCTCTAAAGGGGTAAATTGGTATTTTATATTCGATAGAATGTCGTCTAGACAAAGAAACATAAAAATAGGGGAGTATATCCCTTTTATGACTTAAGAACCCCCTAAGAAATGATTTTTCGAAATTCGACTTCTCAGGGGTGAAAAGGGGGGAAATGTGTTTTCACGGATTCCTCAATACCTTTTAGGTCAATAATATATCGCCTTGCTTTTGTTTACAAAGACTACGCATACAAATGTTGAATAACTTATTTTTCAGGATTTCATACTAATCAACCGTTTAAAAGGGTGAATCTATAATCGGGGTGAAATCTAGAGCCCGTCGTATTTCCTGTGTGTGTTGTGTTATAAAATTAAAGGGGTAAATTGGTATTTTTTATTCGATAGAATGTCGTCTAGACAGAGAAACATAAAATTCGGGTAGTATATCCCTTTTATGACTTTACAACCCCCTAAGAAATGATTTTTGGAAATTCAACTCCTAAAGGGTGAAAAGGGGTAAAATGTGTTTTCACGGATTCTTCAATATCTCGTAGGTCCAATAATATATCGCCTTGGTTTTTGCTTATAAAGGTTATCCATATAAATGTTGAAATACTTATTTCAGGATTATGTCCTAACTGTTCCCTAAAAGGGTGAATCTGCAATCAGGGAGAATTATAGAACCCGTCATATTTCCCGTGTTCGTTGAGTAATAAAATTCCTGTTTGGCATATAGACGTCTTTTTAAAATATCTCGAAATTTTTTTGACAGTTTTTAAAAATTTCACTCCTAAAAAGTATATAGGTATTTTTTATTTGATAGAACATCCTTTGGACATATTCATATTCATATTCATTTATTGAACAAGTACATTTATAATGAGCTTGCATAGTCAATGTTACAAAGTTAGATAATTATAAAATTGATAATAATAGATAATTACATACAAAACATTACAAATGAAGAATACAGCATATATACATATATACATATACATACATACATATACATACATACATATATATATATGTGGGTTATTCATGAACAGATATATTAAGAGTGCAAAACAAAATTTATTAAACTAAATTACATTAAATGGTTAATTAATTACTAAAGAAAAAACTTCGTCGCGGACACATCAAACTTCACACGTACACCCACATCTTCCTTCCGTCTCTCTCTCTCCGTGCCGTTAGACTCCTCAGACCATAGGCGGAGACCTGCCCATTCCCACAGCTCGGCCGTTCTGCAGCAACTTCCGCCTCGGATGTTGGGTCTTGCTGTCTGTTGTTATCGTCCTCGGTTGCTTCTGCTTCGGAATCAGAACTGTCATCTGGAAAGTCTTCCCAGGGCTTCATAAAGTCAGCACTGGTGGTGGTGTTTCTAGGGCCTTCCCCTCGTCCCTGATGTGCTACAATATATCGATCTTTCAGGTTGACAGTACGTACCTTGTATGGACCTAAATATTTTGGGTATAGCTTTAGGCCAGGCCCAAACTGAGTCCTCTTGATCGCTACCAAATCCCCAACGTGGTACTGCTTGGCCTTCTTTCTTTTCTTATTAAAATTTTGTCTATTTTCTTCTTGCACCTTTTCTATTTGCTTTCTTGCATTTAATCTTAGCTCCTCTCTACTGTCTTCAAACACTCTTCTATTTTCTTCTTCTAGGATTTCTCTTATTCTTATATTTTCTTTATTTCTCATCTTGGTTCCTACCATCAACTCAAAGGGAGTTGTGTCTATACTTCTCTGGTATGAAGCATTCAAAAATCGTTGGACGTCATTAACATGCTTATACCAATCCATAGGATTTTCAATACTTAACTTTGACAAGGAAGATATCACAGTCTGGTGTATTCTTTCAACTTGTCCGTTTCCACGAGGAACGCCTGTTGTAATTAAATAATGCTTTATACCTTCTTTCTCAAGGTATGCTTCGAATTCCTTGGATTTAAATGCTGCACCTCTATCGGAAACAATTCTTCGGGGATTGCCAAAAGTTCTTTTGGTAATCTCTAACTTGTCAATCACCTCTTGAGTGTTCGTCGTTTTTGTTGGGAACAGCCACACATATTTGGTGAAGCCATCCACAACCGATAGGATGTACTTGTATTGCTTATGACTAGAAGGTAGTGGTCCGAGATGGTCAATATGAAACGTATCAAGCGGACCTCCATCTTTTTCAATTGGATTAAGTAAGCATTCCTTCTTACCAGCCTTCGTTGAGACCATGATACACGGTACGCAGTTAGCAATAACAGACCTAATTTTCTTATCCAATTTAGGAATAAAATACTCAGCTGTTATAAGTTCCTTAGTTTTCTTGGTGCCAAAATGTCCGAAGTCGTGACATTTCCGTATAATCTCATGTTGCAACTTCTTTGGTATGACTAACAAATCTTTCCCTGCTTCAAATTTGTACATAACACCTCTTCTCAAGCTATAGTCTGTACTTACGCCCTCTTCTAATTCTCTCAAAATTTTCTGGCATTCTTCATCTTCTTTCTGAGCTTTCTCTATTCTTGCCTTAACGCTATCTTCTAAAATTGTCATAATGGTGATACGTGATAAGGCATCAACGTGTGGTAGTCGATCGCCTGGTCTATGTTCCACTGAGTATTCGTATTCTTCAAGTATCAAAGCCCATCGTGCAATTCGATTGGTTATATCAGCTTTAGCTAGTGTCATCTTCAGCGCTGCACAATCTGTTACCAATTTGAACTTATTTCCCAGTAAATAATTACGGAATTTCTTCAATGCTCTCACTACTGCTAGTACCTCAAGTTCATAACTCGAGTACTTTCGTTCGCACTCACTTGTCTTTTTACTGTAGTAGTGTACTGGGTGCAGTTTCTGATCATCTGTGCTCTTTTGAAATAAGATAGCTCCTAGCCCATACCTTGAAGCATCTGTGTGTAATTCAGTTTCCAAACCATCTTGAAAAATTTTCAACACTGGTCCATCTGCTAATTTCATTTTTAAAACTGACATCGCCATCTTTTCATCAGTTCCAAATTGAAAGGGTACCTTCTTCTTTAGAATGTCGCTAAGAGGCTTCGCAATCATCGAATATCCCTCAATGAACTTACGGAAGTATCCTGTGAGTCCTAAAAATTGTTGTATTTGTTTGACATCTCGTGGTTCTGGATATTTTAATACAGCTTCAACCTTCTTTGCATTGGGTCGAATAGATCCATTCTCTATTTCATATCCCAAATAGCTTATTTTCGTGCTCAGGAACTGGCACTTAGCCCAATTTATTTCCAAGCCGTAATCTGCGGCTAATTTCAAAACAGTCTTCAAATTTTCCATAGCCTGTTCTTCATTCTCTGCCAGTACGATGATATCATCTAGGTAAATAGCTATGATCCCTTTCTGTGCAAGTGGCCTAAATATGCTGTTCACAAATCTCTGAAATGTAGAAGGGCTGTTACAGAAACCAAAAGGCATTCTGATAAATTCGTATTGCCCTGTACTTGTCACAAACGAAGTATATTTGCGGCTATTCTCTTCCACAGGAACATGAAAGAAGCCGTTCTTCAGATCGAGTGTAGTGAATATACTTGATTTTTGCAGCTTATCAATTTCGTCCTCTATTACGGGTAATGGATATCTGTCCCGTATGACCACCTTATTTAATTTTCTAAAATCAATGCATGTTCTAATGGAACCATCCTTTTTCTTTACTGGTACTACAGGACTAGAGAATTCGGAGCAACTTGGTCGAATTATGCCACTTCGCAGCCAGTCGTCAACTTGTTTCTCTACTTCGAGGTTTTCCTTCGGTGGTAACCTTCGAGGTCTTTGGGCAATCGGTGCATCATCCTTCAAAGTTATTTTCAGTTGCACTTCGGTTGATTTAACTTGTCTCGGTGTATAGTTTTCAATCAATTCCGAAATAATATTTTCATAATTGGCATTTCCAACGTTCAACACGTTTTTATTTACTTCTATATCAATTTGCATCATCGGAATAATTTTTTCCACTAAAATTCCAGCTTGATTAATTGTTAAAGTTGCAAGCTCTAACAATTCTTTGCCAACTATGCATCGCATTGGCATAGCAGTGTCGCTAACAATATGCCATGTCATTTTATAATCTGTATTATCAATTAGTGCACATGCATCAAAAGCACCTAAAGTTTTAACCTCAACTTGCCCAATACCTGATAATTTTTTTACCTCCTTGTTGACCTTTGGGGCACCAATCCGGAAGTACTCATCGCACCTTATTAAATTGACGCAGCTACCTGTGTCTATCAATGCATCTACTTCTTCGCCTTCAATCTTAATCTTCTTATAAGTTCTATCTACCTTTACTTCTAATTGCTGCTCTACCTGCATGCTTGTTCGCTTCTTTTCCCTCTCTTCTTCTGTTTGGCTTGTCGTTTGACGAGAACATTTAGCTGCAATGTGCCCGTACTGACGACAGACATAACATCTTGGACCCCTCTCTAACAACTTACAGTCTCGCCTTTTATGTCCTGTGCCTCCACAATTGAAGCATGTCTCATTTTTCTTCATTCGTTCTTCGTCGCCCTTCTTCTGTACCTGTGCTGTTCTATTATCGGTATTCTTACCTCTATTTTTCATTCTTTCGTATACAACCATGTTCTTTTTCAGCTCTGCTAAATCTTTCGCATTGTACAAAATAATTTTATTGCACTCCTGGTCTGGTATTCCATCTACGATATACTGTATGAGCGATTCTGTATCTAAACATATTTTTTTAGCAATAGCGGCCATGTGAAGAACATATTCTTGCAAGCTTTCATCGGTCTTTTTCTTCCTTCGGCTTAATTCCCGGTGGACATCAGCGCTGTTAGCCTTGTTACCAAATTCGGATGTAATTTCTGCTTTAAACATCTTCCACGACTTTATGATGGGCATAGAATTCAACCATATTTTAGCCGTACCGCAAAGTAACTTTTTAGCTCCTATCAGCATGTGTGGTTCGTCCCAACCAAACATTTGACTGTTTTCTTCTATGTCAAGCAGCCATTTTTCAACCGGAAAATTCATATCACCGCTGTACTTTGGCAAGCTATCTTCCACATCTCTTAAGCTGAACCAACTTTTCCGTTCAATCATTTGTTCTCGCTTGAATATTTCATTTTCACGCTTTAACAGTTCAATTTCGCGCATAAGTAATAGTTTTTCACTTTCATTCACGCTATCGGCCATATTTAATTGCTTTTCGGCTTTATCTTCCGACATTTCGATCAAATTTAGCAAATTAAATTAAATTCAAACAAATTTTACGCCGCCACTGGCTAATGTATCTCTACGCGCTTTGCTTAGTAACTGGCGCCGCCGCACAAGCACGGATGCTACTCGAACTAAATTTTACCGGCAAATGCAGTAACCGCGCCCAATTTTAGAGGTTATACACGTATACAATTCGAATTTTAACAATGTTATTCACTTTTACAGCACCTAGTACAATGTTTTTCATCCACAACTTATGTTTATGTCCTCTAAAATACTATTAAACATCTAACAAGTGTCCTTCTTTCATCTAATGTTCAACATCTAAATATCACATCTAAGTTTTTTCATCTAATCTTTGCATCTAATGTTTTTATCATCTAACTTTTGCATCTAATTTCATCTAACACAGTTTAAGTCCACATAGGCACTTCTAATTTAACCACTTATCACTTTCACTTTGTTTTATAAACATCACTTAACATTCTGTTACCCGTATATCCCGGTTACGAGCCCCCAAAAACTTGTGGGTTATTCAGGAACAGATATATTAAGAGTGCAAAACAAAATTTATTAAACTAAATTACATTAAATGGTTAATTAATTACTAAAGAAAAAACTTCGTCGCGGACACATCAAACTTCACACGTACACCCACATCTTCCTTCCGTCTCTCTCTCTCCGTGCCGTTAGACTCCTCAGACCATAGGCGGAGACCTGCCCATTCCCACATATATATATATATATATATATATGAGTCATTCTTTTTCATCGAGAGACCCCATGCTGTCCAAAAATATATTAGTCTATGAAAGGTCTACCAGGGCTCATTCGATGCTTATTGTAGTCTAGTTTCGAAATCCGAGTGGCTCTTTTACGGAAACATCGTAACTTATCAAATATGGCCACCAATCCCACGTGACCTCTACCTTTTCGTCGATAATTCGATTATAAAGTCAACACAATCGAGTCAATTTGGGTGTCAAACCCCTGAAAATGTTACCTAAAGGTAGTTGAGGCGGCTGTTAATGAATCCAGGGTCAAATTTAGAAAATTCAATATGGCGGCCGAAACCACGTGCCAAGTGAAGATTTTTTAAAAAATGATTTGATCAATATAATATAATCCCTGGGGGTTTATGGGGTCACTGATGATGAATTCAGGGTGCAATTCAGAAAATTAAATATGGCGGATCCAATAAAGCGCATTCAATATGGCGGCCAAAACCACTTGATGAAAAGAG